>PVHX01003337.1:44430-101606 GCA_004024805.1 Geosciurus inauris
TTTTGGTACTGGGGATTGAACTCAGGGGCACTCGACCACTGAGCCACATCCCCAGCCCTATTTTGTGTTTTATGTAGAGACAGGGTCTCACTGAGTTGCTTAGTGCCTCGCCATTGCTGAGGCTGGCCTTGAACTCGCGATCCTCCTGTCTCAGCCTCCCTAAGTGCTGGGATTACAAGCGTGAGCCACCGCGCCCGGCGAGGCTGTCTTTGAACTCAGTGATCCTCCTGCCTTAGCCTTCAAGCCACTGGGATTACAGGCATGTGCTACCGTACCTGGCTAAATATTGATATTTCCATTAAATGGAGTACTATATGGCAATAAAAAGTAAAGCTGTTATTATAGGGTAAAATGAATCAATATACAGATATTATTTATACAAAATAAAATGTACACACACACACACACACATATACTATATTGTTTTGTTTAAATGAAATTCAAGAATAGGAAAAGCTAATTCTTGGATAAAAGACAGAATGGTGATTCCCTCTCCGGGAGTGTTTATTGATTGGGAAGGGACATGGAGGAACCTTTTGGGGTGCTGTGTGATGGTTAAAGTTTTATATATACACACACACACATATATATTTGGTCTTTGAATTATACATGTAAAATTAGTGTACTTTATATGCTTTATGTAAGCTACATTAAAAATTTTATAGGCTTTAGGATATTTTTGGTACATCTTAGGTGTTTCATAAATATTTGTTGCTAGTGTTAAATTTGCCAGGAATGCCCCTTGAGTAGGTGCCTTCTCATCTATTCGTAATCTCATTTAATAATAAACTACCTTTTAAACATATATGTGAAGCCAGGCATGGTGGCGCAAGCCTGTAATCCCAGCACTTAGGGAGGCTGAGACAGGAGAATCACGAGTTCAAAGCCAGCCTCAGCAATGGCGAGGCGCTAAGCAACTCAGTGAGACCCTGTCTCTACATAAAACACAAAATAGGGCTGGGGATGAGGCTCAGTGGTCGAGTGCCCCTGAGTTCAATCCCCAGTACCCCCCCCCAAAAAAAATATGTGAATATACTGTGATTGGGTTTGTATTTTATTTTCATGCAGATGGTTTTCTAATGAGACATAGGATGTGTAGTGAAAAGTACATAGCTTTCAAATTCTGTCTCTACCACTTAACCATTTGAGTCTGCACCTCTCTTTCCTGTCTGCAAATGAAGATAACTGTACCTTCTGTGGCAAAGACTTTTTTGGCAGAGGAAAGTTAATTCTGATATTCATTCTTCCAGGTAATAGGGCCCGTTTTTTTTTTTTAAATATTTTTTTTAGTTGTAGATAAGCACAATACCTTTATTAATTTATTTTATGTGGTGCTGAGGATCGAACCCAGTGCCTCACACGTGCGAGGCAAGCGCTCTACCACTGAACCACAAACCCAGCCCAGGACCCAGTTTTTTAGCTGAGCACATTACAGGATAAAAGATTGTATTTCCTAGCTTTGCTTCCATTTAGTACATATGACTAGGCTCTCATCAGTGAGACATAAACACAGTGTTATAGGGGACTTACAGGAAAGCTGAATAAATATAGCTGTCTTTTTTCCTTTCTGCTTCCAGGAATTAGGTGGAATAACTGGCATTCTGTAGAATCTTGAACATAGAAGTCATGTGTTGAGGATAGCATAGCAGAAATATAGGAACCTCTAGATTCACTTTTAATTATATGTACCCAAACTTAATGCTAAATGATATATTACTCTGAAGAGGTGCTATGAAAATTAATTGAGATACCATGACTGAAATGACTGGCACATAGTATTTTTTTTAGCCTTTTTTTAAAAATATTTTTTTAGTTGTCAATGGACCTTTATTTTATTTATTTATATGTGGTGCTGAGAATCTAACCCAGTGTTTCACACATGCTAGGCAAGTGCTCTACCACTGAGCCACAACCCAAGCCCTGGCACATAGTATTTAATAAAGCTTAACTGCTGTTATTGCTGTTTTTATTCTCACTGTGCTGTGTATGAAGTGGGTATTCTGAATGTATTTGATAAATCTTTTAAAAAGTACATTATCTTTTTTTTGAAATGAGTGTGATGCAAACAATCTATGTTTATTTTTTAAAATTAGAAAATACAGATAAACTAAAAGAAAACTCAACTATACTTCTATCATCTGGAGATCACTGATAGCATTTTGGTATATATTTATATCAACGATAAATTTTATGCATTTATTTATACAAATGTAAGAAGTCAAACTCTGGCAAGCTTTATTAAAGAAAAAATTCACATGATTTACTTTTCACCTGTCTGTTCTGACATACTTATGATATTAGAATCACTTGGATCAATGATAGCCATTGTACACACTCTAGTATTTTCTGCACACTGTGCTCAATTCAATATTATTGTCACTGCCGTGTTGGACATCAGTTTTGGCCATCATGGCATAGTACTCTGTTTCAGATTTGCTCAAAGCTTGGTAGTTGTTGGTGAAGATGACCAGTATCACTTTGCCTTATCTGATCATCTGCAGAGTCCCCTTGTACCCAGCAGGAGCCTATAGTTAATCAAGTCCAGTGACTTTTTCATCATCTTTCCTGCCTTGTGTAAGGGATAGCCCTCAACCTAGAACATACAGAGGACAGGACAGGGAGTTTAGGATCCAGAGTTTCAAATGGCAACCTGCAGGGCTCACCTGGCTGCCTAAACCTCGGCCTGGTAGAGCTGACTCACAAAGAACCCACACAGATTTTTAAATCACCTTATACCACCGAGTCTTTGTAACATTCTTCTTTTACTTAATAGAACTTGAGCATGTTACAACTTTCTAATATCTCAGTGTATGGATTTACAATAGTATATTTAACTATTCCTGTTTAGAAGTTTTTTTCAATTTTATAATATTCTGAATCTGTTCTTGCATGTGTATCTTTGTGAATTTGTTCAATAATTTCCTTAGAATAAGTTATTAGAAGTGATATTTCTGCATTATTATGTATATTCATTTTAAAAATTATTTACTAGGGTTTTCTTTACTATAGAAAAGCAAATACAATTTAAAAATCTTGTTATTTCTCCATCTGGATAGGTCATTTTTTAATATTGAAAAACTACAAAAAACCCCCACATAACCCTGGTAAAAAATTTCAACCATTATAAAACATTATAAAATGGGAGATTGAAAACTTGGTCCCTTAACAATAGATGCTTTTCACTGGTACCATTGTTGACAATTTCTTATATAGCTGTTCACCATAATGCAGTAAGTGGGCCCATAAAATTCAATTTTATAAAAACATTGAAACAATATTTTAAAAATATGATGTAAAACTAAGACATAAAAGATTAAAAAATATAACCCTAATTCCATTTTTACCTAAATTTAAAATTGTTTTAATAAAAATAATATAAAAAGCACCAACATGAAGATAATAAAACTCTTGCTGGCATAACTGACCATATACTGAACTGAGAAGGTCCAAATGATCATAAGATGACCATTTCCTATGTCCTCATTTCCTCTGCTTTGAGGAAAATGAGAATTCTAGCCCACACTAACCTCTTTCAGAAGAGAGGACTGGACAGAGGATAGGAATCAGTGTGGAAAGTTCAAGATCATATTATGGCAGTGAGTGTGTAAATGTGGGGGCTGAGAATATAGATGCATGTATATCCTTTTTAGAAAGTCTATGTAAAAGGAAATATATTAAAGAAAAAGGTTTTCCTCTAGCTTTTCTTTTTCTTTTTTAATTGGTTCTAGGATTGAACCTATGTGTGCCTTACCCCTGAGCTACATCCCCAGCTCTTTTTATTTTTTATTTTGAGATGGGGTCTCATTAAGTTATCCAGGCTGGCCTTGAACTTGCTGTCCTTCTGCCTTAGCCTCCTGTATGCTGGAATTACAGTCATACACCACTATGCCTGGATTTTCCCCCACTTCTATTTTATACATCTTTCCATATCTGCACACAGATCTTGACTTTATCCTTTTTAATAATCACAGACTTGTACAGGCTATTGTCAGTACTCTGTGTCAGGGTGTGCCTCGTAGAAGGATGCTCTCCTTACCCTGCTCTGGCTGTGATAACCTACACTGAGGTGTCTATTGATCTCTTCCTGCCCTGCTCATGCTCTAACGCTGCACTCTGGGCTACCCCTCTGGGGAACCTCCTTTCCTCTCTCTGGTCCTTGACAGCCCACAGGGGCAGCTCTCCTCCACACGGGCTGTCCTTACTCTCTTCTTTAGCATCAGGCATGGTTTAGGAAGAAGAAGAGAATAGTTGTTAGTAACTTTTTCATTTTAGTAATAACTGATTGCTTTTAAATCAAAGTTCTTACTAAGATGAAAAAGATACTAATGATATTCTTGGATCTGAGGACTAATATATCACAGACCTATTACTCCCTGTGTTTTATCTTTTTTTGGAGGGGGATACCAGGAATTGAACTCAGGGGCACTCGACTACTGAGCCATATCCCCAACCCTCTTTTGTATTTTGTTTAGAGACAAGATCTCACTGAGTTCCTTAGCACCTCGCTTTTGCTGAGTCTGGCTTTGAATTCTCTATTCTCCTGCCTTAGCCTCCCGAGCCGCTGGGAATACAGGCACCTCCCTGTGTTTAAATGGTACTCTGTGGACTGAGACTTGTGTTTAATAACCGTATGAATGCAGTTTTAGTTTTGTTGCTTTTATATTGTCAAGTGAGATGAAATACACAAAGAATGTATAATTTGGGGTTGTGATTTGAAAATTTGAAAAATCCATCTTCTAGATTTTTTAGTTGTAGAAAGAGAAAGTTACATTTTATACTGAATGTGAATTTATGTTTTTATGAGAGCTATTGTGCCCATAGTTTGAAATCCTTGAAAATTGTATCTTTTTATATACCTCTAAATGAAAAAAGTAGGCTATAATTATAAATACACTATAATTGAGACTATATAAAAATATGCTCATGAAAAGACACAGAGAAAATATACTAAAATATACCAGTGATTATGTTAGAGGCGTTAGACATTTTTCTCCCATTTTATCTATTTTCAAAATTTCTAAAAATAAAAGTAGTATTACTTTATGATTTTTGGAACTTTTTAAAAGTTTAAAGCTTCTTTCTAGTTTCTGGGAAGATTTTCCCAACCTTTGAACACTTTAGGAAGTAAGGATTTTTCTACCTTTATTTTCCAATGTCTTTCTAAGAAAAACCTAGTTGAGTATGAATTTGTGATTTAGAAACTAGATTAGGGGCTGGTATTGTGGCTCAGTGGTAGAGCACTTGCCTAGCATGTTCAGACACTGGGTTCAAGTCTCAGCACCACATATAAATAAATGAATAAAATAAAGACCCAGCAACTAAAAATATTTTTAAAAAAAATGAAAGAAACTAGATTAGGTGAAAAGTATTTTGAAGTGATTTGTATAACTGAAAAGTTTTAGTTTGGCACAGTTATTCCTTACCTTAGAGGAGGTTTTTTAAAAATAATAATTAGATCAAAATTCATTAATGTAATGAAATTTTAAGCTTGTGTTATTAAAGTTAGTTTTGTATGTAATTTTCCACATTGTGAAACTTTAAAAAACTTCACCTTCTGTTCAGACTTTTCATTTGACTCGTAACTATTTTTAAGATCTAGCTATGAACTAGTTGTTTCTATCCCCGAAGTGAGCATGTGATACCAGTCCCTGTGTCCCTCAAACTTCCATAGTTCTGGGGATCCCCAGTAAGCACTCTGGGTGGTTACCTTGAGGTAGTCCCTTGGTTTCAGATGGGCAGGACATATCTTGCCTTTCCCCTTAGGAGGCAAGGAAACATACACCCCCTTCCTAGTTTCTTTAAATAAATCCTCTCTTTGTTCCTTATAATCCTCACAATTAACTAATAGCAGTTCTAGTCTTATAGCCTTGAGAAGAGTAATGAACTGATGTCAGCAAAGCCAGTTTTTGGCCACCCCCCTTTGAACACTTGCACAGCTCCTAAATGGGAAGTATTTGATGCCTGTTGTTTTGATTTTGAGCCTTTGAGGACCATGCTGAAACTCAGAGAAGACAGGAAAAGTTGCATTTGACATCCTGTTATATTAGCTGATATTATTGTTATGTCTGCCCATGAACAAGTCATACATACTGATTAAGTACACAAGCCTTGCAGTAAAGCTGAACTAGGTTTCTTTCTTTCTTTTTTTTTTGGTACTGGAGATTGAACTGAGGCGCTCGACCCACTGAGCCACATCCCCAGCCCTATTTTGTGTTTTATGTAGAGACAGGGTCTCAATGAGTTGCTTAGCACCTCGCCATTGCTGAGGCTGGCTTTGAACTCGCGATTCTCCTGTCTCAGCCTCCCTAAGTGCTGGGATTACAGGCGTGCGCCACCGTGCCGGGCTCTGAACTAGGTTTCTTACCCAGTTCAGCTTCAGCTTCTTTGTTCACAATATAATAAAACTATCTACTATTTAAGGTCCTAATAACTATCTGCCAAGTTTGTCATGAGAATTATATGCAGTAATGAAAGTAAATGCTTAGCATAATGCTTGGCACATTTAAGATGCAACAAGTAATAATTATTATCATTTAAAATATCATTATTTTACAAACACACTTCTTCTATTCCTCCGGGTTTTGTTTTGGGTTTTTTATTTATTTATTTGTTTGTTTGTTTATTTTTGTTCAAGGGATTGAACCCAGGGGTGCTTAACCACTGAACCACATACCTGGTCCTTGTATTTTTGTTTTGCTTTATTTTTTATTTTTATTTTTATTTTAAGACAAGGTCTCACTAAGTTGCTTAGAGCCTTGCTAAATTGCTGAGGCTGGCCTTGAATTTGTAATCCTCCTGCCTCAGCCTCCTGAGCTGCTGGAATTGCAGGGTGTGCCACTGTGCCTGGCTAATCTACCTGATATTGGAATACCTTATGCTGTAGCTATGATCACCCAAGCATGCACAGGATGGTAGATTAGGGTGTGAAAAAAAACCACATTAGAATTGCTGTTTAAAATTCATTTGCCTCTGAAAATAAATTAAGCTTTACTAAATACTTAATATTCAGATTTACCTTAGTGCTTTCACCCTGAGTCAGATTTATATAAGAAGTGAATCTCAAGCCTGGCGCGGTGGCACTCGCCTGTAATCCCAGCACTTAGGGAGGCTGAGACAGGAGAATCGCGAGTTCAAAGCCAGCCTCAGCAACAGCAAGGCGCTAAGCAACTCAGTGAGACCCTGTCTCTATATAAAACACAAAATAGGGCTGGGGATGTGGCTCAGTGGTCAAGTACCCCTGAGTTCAATCTCTGGTACCAAAAAAAAGAAGTGAATCTCAAGGGAAGAGTGGGCATTTCCCAACAAAAATGAGTTGACAATGACATCATCCTCACCTGTTTGTTCACTTTTAGCTATTGCAACATAGAGCAATCTGTATGTGTCCAAGTGGGTGAATTTATAGATTATGACCCCCACCCCCAGTACTGGGGATTAAACCCAGCAATGCTTTAACATTGGGCTACATATAGGGTCTTAAAAAACCAGTAAAGTAACCAGGTAGCCAAGTATAGTTGATAGACAGTAGAGAAAATAGAATATATTGGTCAAATGTAACAAAAACCTTTGCTTAACTTAAGGTGAATAGAATTGACAAATAAGTATTCTGATTAAGTCAGTGAAGTTCTTTTTTTTTTTCTTGTGGTGCTGGAGACAACCCAGGGCCTCATGCATGCTAGGCAAGCACTCTACCACTGAGCTTCATCTCCAACCCTTCAGTGAAGTTCTTTCATTGCCTCTATGTATTCTGGTTCTATGTATTTTACTTTATTTACTGTGGCTCCTTGTGTTAGTTTTCTAGGGGATGCCATAAACAAAGTACCATAGGCTGGGTGGCTTCAACAACAGAAATTGATATTCTGAAAACACATCTCAGATTAAGGTGTTGGTGGGGAATTCTTTGCATGCTTGAGGCCTGGGTTCAATCCCCAGCACCAGGGGTGGAAAAGAGAAAAATTTCTGACTTTCCCAATTATAATGTGTATATGACCTTTGAGAGTCGTATAACTTTGTTTAGCCTCAGTTTTCCTCTTCTAGAAAATGGAAATACGTTCCTATAAGGATTGTTGAGAGGATCAAATGAGGGTCATGCGCTGGGCACGGTGGCACACACCTGTAATCCCAGCAGCTTGGGAGGCTGAGGCAGGAGGATTGCAAGTTCCAAGCCAGCCTCAGCAAAAGCAAGGTGCTAAGGAACTCAGTGAGACCCTGTCTCTAAATAAAATACAAAATAGGGCTGGAGACATGGCTCAGTGGTCAAGTGCCCCTGAGTTCAATCCTTGGTACCAAAAAAAAAAAAAATGAGGTCATGCATGTAATGCCTGGCAACAGTAAATACACAAAAACATTTTCATTATTGTGGTGCTAATTATCATTTAAATAAGTTATGTTAGCATTATTAATAATTAGTTTTATACATAAAATATTTCAGATGTTTTCCAATTCAATAAACGAGGCAACTTTAGAAACATTTAAAGTAATAGACATCACAGAATTTTCATAAAAGTCTTTTTAAACTTTCCTATGATTCAGGATGTCATTATTTGATCAACAAATATTTACTGAGGGATTACTACATGGTCCATACTCTTCTGGGTGCTGGGAATACAACAGGTAAAATAGACATGAGGAGGGGGCAAAAAAGTAAACAAATACAGTGATAAAATTTCAGATAATAAAAAGTCCTATAGAGACAGTGAGGACTCAAAAAATCATATGGGGAAAGGAGCCTTTGTTTGTTTGTTTATTTTGGGGATTGAACCCAAGGGTGCTTTACCATTGATCTAAGTCCTCAGACCTTTTTATTTTTTATTTTGAGATAGTGTCTCTCTGGGTTGCTTAGGGCCTCCTTAAACTGCTAAAATTGATGTATGAATTCACAATCCTCCTGCCTCAGCCTCCTAAGCCGCTAGGATTACAGGCATGCACCATGCCTGTCCAAGAGTTATATTTTAAAGGTAGAGCCAACGGTATTAATTACCATTGGGTTAGTTTGGGGGATAATTCCTGAGGTCACATGGCTGTGGCAACTAAAATCTCCAGTAGTACTTGTTAAAATAAGTGTGCAGCAAAGAAGGGGAATTGTGGTCACTTGGAAAGTTTTATGAGTAATGTGGATAGCCAACTATGTAACATAGTAACGAAGTTAGCATTATTCTAAGTCTTTGGCATGTGCCTCCAGTTTCTAAATATAATTTGCATGATATCAACTACCATTTTTCATTTTTTCTTTTAAAAAATTCAAAAAATTCACGTGACACATGTCATAACAGGATTGATAGATCTGTGAATGATTTAATTTTTGAAGACTTTCATGTTTCTTGCTTTGCAACTAGGCACAATAACTGCTTGAGAAATTTATATTGTGTATTATGAGTATTATTAGGATTCTCAAATTTCTTTGCTATTTCGGGAATCATTTTTAGTTACTTAATAAGGCTGTTTCCTCTGATAGGAATAAGATAAAAGGCTGATATCCTGTATGTGCTTGCTTTGAAGATTTGTTATTCAAGGAACAGTCAACAAGATGATAAAGGTCAAAAAGTAGAAGCCAGTTTGACACTTGCTTTTTTTTCCTCCATTGGTTCAGTCCTTTCTCATTTACTTTAAAATATTTTTAGCTAAATTCAATGAACTATTTCCTGAAAACGTTTTTCCTATAGCCTTTCTTAAAAATTTGTCCGTAGCCTTTACAAATTAAAAAATGTATTAATATTTTAATATAAATATACTTAGTAGAAACTTCAGAGAAGCAAATCATTTAAACATTTGAAATTCCTTTTTTTTTTTTTTTTTTTGCACTGGGGATTTAACCCAGGGGGACCCCTGAGCCACATCCCCAGCTTATATTTTTTTATTTAGAGACAGGGCCTCGCTTTGTTGCTTAGGGCCTTGCTAAATTGCTGAAGATGGCTTTGAACTTGGATCCTCCTGCCTTGACCTCCCAAGCTGCTGGGATTACAGGCGTGTGCCACTGCGTCCGGCTTCCCACCCATACTTTTAAAAAGTGCATTTTATTATGTTCACTTTTTCTCTGAGGCATAACTTTGCATGCTCTGCTATAGCAAGTACAGGAGTGAAATTCTGAGATTCGGATTCACTTTAGTCTTCAGATAGCATTGAAGAATTTACTCGATTCTGACAGTTCAGTCAGAATTGTCAGTCTCATCCCTCCCTTTCAGTCTCATCCTTGAGTTTCCTCTCTTTCTAAGTATCCCCAGCAAGAATGGCTCCAGAGTCTTAATATTCTTTTATTTCTCTTTCCACATTTTTTGGGAGAGGTACTGGGGGCACTTAACCACTGAGCCACATCCCTAGCCCTTTAAATATGTATATTAAATATATATATATAATTTGGAAACTGGGTCTTGCTGAGTTGCCCAGGGCCTTGCTAAGTTGCTGAGGCTGGCTTTGAACTCAAGATTCTCCTGCCCTGGCCTCTTGAGTTTCTGGGATTATAGTCATGTGCCACTGTACCCAGTTTCTTTCCACATTTTTTATTGGTGCATTATAGTTGTACATAATGATTTATTTGTTGTCTCATATTTGTACATGCACACAATATAATAATATAATTTGGCCAGTATTATTTCCCAGCACAATCTCCTTTCCTCCACTCCTTCCATCCCCTGGTCTCTTTCCTCTAGTGATCTCCCTTTGATTTTCATGGGATCACCCCCCAAAACACACACCTTTCTTTTTGGAGTCTTAAGATTCTTTTTTTTTTTTTGGTACCAGGGATTGAACTCAGGGGCACTCGACCCCTGAGCCAAGTCCCCAGCCCTATTTTGTGTTTTATGTAGAGACAGGGTCTCACTGAGTTGCTTTAGAGCCTCGCCATTGCTGAGGCTGACTTTGAACTCCCAATTCTCCTGTCTCAGCCTCCCTAAGTGCTGGGATTACAGGCTTGAGCCACCACGCCCGGCTGAGTCTTAAGATTCTTGAGGTCATGGTAAAAGTGTACAGAAATGTTTGTTGGGGCTGGGGTCATGGCTCAGTGATAGAGCGCTTGCCCCTCATGCGTGAGGCACTGGGTTCGATCCTCAGCACCACATACAAAATACATACATAAATAAATAAAATAAAGGTTGTTTTTTAAAAAAAAAAAAAAAGAAAGAAATGTTTGTTGTGGGGCTGGGATTGTAGCTCAGTGGTGGAGCGCTTGCCTCGCATGCGTGAGGCACTGGGTTCAATCCTCAGCACCACATAAAAATAAAGATATGGTGTCCATCTACAACTAAAAAAATATTTAAAAAAAAAAAAAAGAAATGTTTGTTGTAAGGGGAATTCAGAATTGGAAAGGGATTGCAATATACTAACATTTATAATAGAATTATGCAGAAGGAGTGATTAACTCAAGGGAAAGAGCTAAGGAAATTTTCACAGAAAAATTTCCAACTGGTCTTATGGTACATTCAGAGAGAAATTAATAGTTGCCTGTCATTTATTAATGTCTCATTTCCTCATCTGTTTTCAATAGAATCTAGCTCATGGAGTTGTTATAAGAATTAGATGAGTTAATATTGATAAATGAGAACAATACCTGCCTAATATTAAGTGCTCAATAAGTATAATCATTATTATTCTACAGATAAGGAAGAAGGCTTAGAAGAATTAAGTAATTTGACTGAGGTTACATAGCCAAGCATCAAATCTGCTGGTATTTGCTCTGTATGATTCTAGTGTTCTATCTTTGGACTGCTAGGAGTTGCAAATTATTTGGTACTATTGGGATTTATGTAGAAGGTGAGCAAGGCAAATGGCAGGAGTCAAAGCTGGAATCAGAAGATGAAGACTTTTATGTCATCTTAAGGAATATGGACTGTATATCATTCTCTTGTATATCATGAAGTATTTGCATATTTGATTTTATCTTTTAAACCAGAAACTGTTTTAACAAGTAGTAAAACGATGGCTATGTTTTATGTATACACTATAAAAACACAGGTGTATGAGAGTTTTTGTTTTTGTTTTTGTTTTTTGTTATGCTAGAGGGCAAACCCAGGACCTTGCACATGCTAAGCAAGTGCTGTACTGCGGAGCTGTGTCTCCGCTGCCCCCATAACATTTTTAAAATATTTAAAATTCTGTGTGGTGGGCTTTACCTAGTTTTTTCATTAACATTTGTTTGTATATTTGCTTGTTTTACCAGTATGTTAGTATTGACTTGCATCCTAAATAGTAAAAGTGTCAAACAACTAAGATAAATTTGTGTAGGAAAAACTTAATACATTCGTCCTTTTATGTCCATGGGATTGGTTCCAGGGCCTCTTGTGCATGCCAAAATCTATAAATGCTCAGCAGCCTTATATGAAATAGTATTTGCATATAACCTGTGGACATCCTTGTATATGCTTTAAATCATCTCTAGATGACTTGTAGTACCTAATGCAGTGTAAGTGCTGTGCAAATAGTTGTTAAACTGTGTTGTTTATAGAATGATGACAAGAAAACAGCCCATGCATGTTTAGGACAGATAATTTTTAATCTGCATTTAGTTAAATCCACAAATGCAAAACTTACGGCTGCAGAGAACTAACTATATTGGGGAAATTATGTCCATTGGATTAATTTATCTCTGCAAACTGGTAGTAGTATAATGTTTTGATAGCAGGACCTTGGTCTAGTTTTGAAAGTCTGTGGTTCCTTGGGAGTATATTTTGTTAACACCACTTCTGAAGATTATGGAGCACTAATGTCATTGTAATGGGGATAGAAGTGAAAAGTAAGACATTCAGAAGGTTAAATTGGTCAGGATACATAGTGAAACCCATATATGTGTCATATTTAAATAACTTGATAATAATGTCATAATCATTAATACTTTGTACTTTGTACACTTACTTTGTACAAAACACTATATATTGTTTTATTTATCCTCCCAATTACTCTATTGGTGAGTCATATTCCATTATTATAATTGAGGATATTAAAGCTTTGGAGAGGTTAAATACAAAGCCATATTGCTAAGTGAGTTCCAGAGGATTTAAATTCAGGTGTCTAGCTCCAAAGCCTGTACTATATATCATGATACTTCCCTTATAAACTCAATACCATTGTCTCTGCCTAAGTTTTATAGTGTACCTGTTTCTGTGGTTTGTCTCATTAATTGCTGAGTTAAGTGATTTATTCTGTTCCTCTGGGAACAGATTTCCTACATTCAGAGAATCTTCTTGTCTCTTTCCCACTCTCTAAAATAAAGACTTAAAAAAGATTTTTAGTGCGCTTGCCTGTAATCCCAGCACTTTGGGAAGCTGAGACAGGAGAATTTCAAGTTCAAAGCCAGCCTCAGCAATGGCGAGGCACTAAGCAACTCAGTGAGACCCTGTCTCTAAATAAGACACAAAATAGTGCTGGGGATGTGGCTCTGTGTTTGAGGAGCCCTGGTACCAAAAAAAAAAAAAAAGATTTTTGTAAGGAAACCAAACATAAAACAAGCATATTTTCTCCTCACAATCTTTCTTTGTATTCTCAACCTAGTAATAGCAATCAGTAAACAACAAATTGAATTATAGTAACAGACACCAAAACTAGCTTTAATAAAAAACTAAAGACTGTTATTAAAATATCTGGATGCATTATACTCTTCTCTTAACAACATTGCTTATTGGTAATGTATGGGTTGGTTCATTTGTTTGTTTTTAGTTTTTGTGGTACTGGGAACTGAACTCAGGGCCTCCTGAGTTCTGGGCAAGCGCTCTCCTATTAAGCTACATACCCAAACCCAATTTATGTTTTTTATACTTTCCAAGAACTTTTTTGTTCTATGTTGATATGTAAAATTTACCTTTAGGTTTCCAAATAATTGGAGTCATGTATTGGATCTAGCAATAGACTATTGTTTTAAGGATTGGTGTCCTAATATCTACTCTCTAACCTTCTTGCTTAGCACTGAAGTGAACTTTAATGTTTCCAGAACAGACTTCCCAGATTTTCTTGAACACATCTCCTCAAAATAAACTCATTTGCAATCCAGCACACACACACACACCTGAAACCAATATTTCTGACCTTACACTTACTCTTATATGTGGCATACTCCACTTTTTTTGTTCTACACTATTTTATTTCATTGAAAACATTTTAAAACTTTCAGTTAGAATACAGAAGGACTTGAAAGACTTTTGTTCCCATAGTAACAAAAACATAGGCAAAATAAAAATAATATATTTCTCTGGAGCTAGTGAATAGCAGCGGACGATATTCCAAAGTAAATGAGCCCCTCATAAATGAGCAGAGAGCCACAATAACTTTTATACCTGGGGACATGTACATGGTCTATATACAAATAGTCCTGACATAGTCGGTGAGACTTTATAGTCAGAGGTAATTCAGTAAAGCCTTAGTTAACAGTGTCAACTATGGGAATTGGAATGTGAATTGGAATCTGAAAGAATTCCAGGTATAAAACCAACTGGCCCAAGAATTATATTCTGTGTCCCCCTCCTCTCAATTTTTGCTTAGAAAGCAGCATTGCAAGAGGACACAAAGAAATTCCATAGACCTATGTATTTGTGCAGTGTTGCCCAGAGTTGAATAAGGTCAGTCAAAATATCTGAAACTGTAGCCAAGCTCTTTCGTGCTCAAACATTGACAAGACTTAAAAACAGCCACTCAAGAAGTTAGAGATTTGACTAATTCCAGGCAAATTCCGTATATTAAGTCCTGTCACCCAAACTTAGCTCCACTTGACTAAGGAGGAAGCTGAATGATCAGCCCTTCAATCTAATTGCCAGAGGAAAGGCTTGGAGTCTTAGAAATAAGTTAAACAAACAAACAAATGAAAAATGCACATTATGCTCTACTGGCCTTTTTTGGACAGTGTCAAGAATATAGTTTAAGCTGGGCGTGGTGGCGCAAGCCTGTAATCCCAGCACTTTGGGAGGCTGAGACAGGAGAATCGCGAGTTCAAAGCCAGCCTCAGCAATGGCGAGGCATTAAGCACCTCAGTGAGATCCTGTCTCTACATAAAACACAAAATAGGGCTGGGGATGTGGCTCAGTGGTCGAGTGCCCTTGAGTTCAATCTCCAGTACCAAAAAAAAAAAAAAAAAAGAATATAGTTTAAAATTTCAATACACTAGGGCTGGGAGTATAGCTCTGTGGTAGAGTGTGTGCTTCACATATGCAGGGCTTTGGATTCAATCCCTAGCACCAAATTTAAATTACAAGACAAAAGAAGAAGCAGGAGGGCTGGGGTTGTGGCTTAGTGGTAGAGCACTTGCCTAGCATGCCTGAGGCACTGGGTTCAATTCTCAGTACCGCATATAAATAAATGAATAAAATAAAGGTCCATCAACAACTAAAATATTTTTAAAAAGAAGAAGAAGAAGAAGCAGGAAAATGTGAACCATTAAAAAAGAGGAAATGGAGTCATTATAAGGAAACATGAAGTTAACCTATTTGTTCTAACAACCAAGACTTTAAGATGATTATAAATTGGTTAAATATCTTTAATATGATGAAGGAAGAAATGGAGTATTTTAGAAAACAAATGGAAAATTTTTAAAAAGACCAAATAGAAAATTTAAAGCTAAAAAATACAATAGCTGAAATAAAAATTCTTGGGCTCAAAAGCAGATTGAATTCCTCTCTGTAGAAGAAAGGACTAGTAAACTCAAAAACAAATCAATAGAATTTATCCAGACAGAAGCACAGAAAGAAAAAAGGGTTGGGGGGATGAACAGAGCAGAGATAATCTGTGGAATAATATTAAGTGGTCTAACAGTATGTGATTGGAGTCTCAGAAGATGAGTAGAGAGAATGGGGCAGGAAAAGAAAACTGAATTAGATGAAAAACATCAACCTGAAATCCCAAAAACTCTACAAACCTCAAGCAGGATAAATATAAAGAAAACCACATTTAGGTTTCTCATATTGCTGACAAACAAAGATAAAAAGAGAATCTTAAAAGCTGCTAGATAAAAAAGCCATACTCCATACTAGGGTACCACCCCAAGAAAGACTGCTCACTTCTTCATTAGAAACAGTACAAATTATAAGTCAAAGAATGACAGCTTAAAGTAATTAAAGAAAAATATCATCAACTCAGTTCTGTATCCAGCAAGATTATTCTCCAAAAATGAAGGTGAAATAGTTATTTTAGATAAATGAAAATGGAGAACATTTGCCAGAAAATCCATACCACAAGAAACGTTAAAGGAAGTGACAAGAAATAAGTGAATAATCAAAATTTACAGATGAGAAAACTGTAACCCAGAAAGATAAGATGACTTTCCTAGGTCTCACAGCTAGTAAGTCACGAGATTATGACTAAACTCTGTTTCCTCTGATTTTTAGGCCACTACTTTTTGGGGAACCATGTAGCATATTGAGTGGAAGCAAACGTGGTAGTCATAATCAGATCTAAATCCCTGTTCCATGGGCTGGGATTGTAGCTCAATGGTAGAGCACTTGCCTCGCATGGGTGAGGCCCTGGGTTTGATGCTCAGCACTACATACAAAGCAATAAAATAAAAATACATTGTGTCCAACTACAACTAAAAAAAGATTTTAGAAAAAGATTTTTAAAAAATAAAATAAAATAAATCCCTGCTCCACTAGCTGTTGGGACCTTGAACTATTTGGGAAAATCATTTATCTCCATTTTTCAGGGGAAAAATGTGGCAAAAAGAGATTTTACCTACTGTATATGGTTGAGGGAGGATTGTAGTATTTGTTAAAGTACCTTGCATACTGTGGAGAAGTGCTCTTTTCCTCTGTCTACTATATTATACTGCCCTCTGCTTTTTTAATCAATGAAGAATTTTTTGGAAGGGTCATTTTTCCCAGCGAAGGTTATCTCATCTTTTTCCTGAAATCAGTCATCTTTATGATACCAATAATGATTCTGTTTCCACTGGACTATGTTCCTTCTAGTAGCTAAGTAAATTGGAATCCTTTTGGCAACTATTATTTGTTTCTCAAATGAACCATCATCTGGGCACTAAACCTGAAACTGGTGTTTTAAAAATAGGCACCTAATTCCCCTCTTTTCCCAGGACAATTAAAGAGCTGAAATCTCAGGGAAAAACTGCAATGAATATCATAAGATTCCTTCAGGGTTGAATGAAATCAACTAAGAAAGAAATCTCTGATTATTTAGATGTTTATGAATATGGTTGTGGTGGGATGTAGCTCAGTGTTAGAGTTTGAGCTTAGCATGTGAGAAGCCTTAGGTTTAACCCTAGCACCAAAGGAAAAAAAAGAGAGAAGAAAGAAAAGAAAATTAAATAATATGGTTGCATGACAATTTATTTTAGAAGTATTTTAGATTTCCTCATCAAAATCTGTTCAGAGAAAGATAATACTGGTTCTATGGAATCTTAGCTTGAATACAGTGATTTTTTAAAAATTTTATTTTGTTTATTTATTTTTTATGTGGTACTGGGGATCGAGCCCAGTGTCTCACATGTGGGAGGCAAGTGCTGTACCACTCAGCCACAACTCCAGCCCTACTTATTTTATCTCTCATCAGTTTTTTCATTTCTTAAATTAGCACTTTTGAGATATAATTTCATACAATAAAGTGCATCCATTTGAAGAGTATTGTCAATGATTTTTGACAATTGTGTTAACTTATGTAATTGCCACCGCTACAACTTATATTTCATCACCTTAGCAAGTTTCCCCATACTCTTTTGCCACCCTGCTGGCTCTGTGCAACTGATCAACTTTCTTTTCTTTTTCTTTTTCTTTTGGTACTGGGGATTGAACTCAGGGGTACTCAACCACTTGAGCCACATCCCCAGCCCTATTTTGTGTTTTATATAGAGACAGGGTCTCACTGAGTTGCTTAGCGCCTCGCCATTGCTGAGGCTGGCTTTGAACTCGTGATTCTCCTGTCTTAGCCTCCCAAAGTGTTGGGATTACAGGCTTGAGCCACCGCGCCCGGCTAACTGATCAACTTTCTTTCATTAAATATGATTTTATCTCGGGGCTGGGATTGTGGCTCAGTGGTAAAGCACTTGCCTTGCATGCGTGAGGCACTGGGTTCGATCCTCAGCACCACATAAAAATAAATAAATAAAGATATTGTGTCTATCTACAACTAAAAAAAATTTTTTAAAAATATGATTTTATCTCATCTAGAGTTTCATATAAGCTGGATCATGCAGTATGTACTCTTTTGTTTTTGCATGTTTTTAAGACTATCCATGTTATCATGCACATCATTAATTTATTCCTTTTTATTGCTGAGTAATACTCCATTGTATAAATATATCATGGTTTGTTTATGCATATATCTGTTGATGACCTTTGAGTTATTTCTGGTTTACAAATATTATAAATAAAGCTATGAATATTCACATAAAGGTATTTATGAGACAATATGTTTCCTTTCATACTAATGAAATTGCTGTGTCATATGGTTGTCATGTTTACTTTTAAAAGAAACTACTGGATGGGTGTGGTATTGCAAGCCTATAATTCCACCTGTTTGAGAGGCTAAGGCAGGAGGACCACAAGTTCAGGTCCACCTGGACAACTTAGAGAAACCTCGTATCAAATAAAATTAAATTAAATTAAAGGTCAGGAAATGTAGCTTAATGGGGGAGCACTTGTCCACCATGTGTGAGGACCTGGATTTCTTCCCTAATGCTGCAAAACAAAACAAAAACAAAAACACCCTGGCAAACTATTTTGTAAAGTGATTGGGTACCATATTGCACCCAGTGATGTTTGAATTCCAGGTGCTCCGATACTTTATATTATCATTCTTTTAAGTTTTAGCCATTCTAGTGGTTGTATAGTGATATCTCATTTTATTGTTCATTTCTTTGGTGACTAATAATGGTGTGCATCTTTTTATTAACATTTATTTATTGATTTATTATTTTGGTGCTGGGGATTAAACCCAGGGCCTTATGCATGCAAGGCAAGCACTCTACCAACTGAGCTATATCCTCAGCCTGTGCATCTTTTTTTTTTTTTTTTAATATTTTTTAGTTGTTGATGGACACAATGTCTTTATTTTATTGCTTTGTATGTGGTGCTGAGGATCGAACCCAGGGCCTCACGCATGGGAGGCAAGCGCTCTACCGCTGAGCTACAATCCCAGCCCACATCTTTTTTTTTTTTTAAGATAAAATTTTTAATGACATAGGAATTCTAATGGAATTATATATCAAAATGGACTTTGAAGATATTTACATTTTATCCTTATGTCAAATCACTTTGTTTATGCTACACGAAGAAATGTTTATGGAATATATAAAACTAGTCTTCTCTGCATTATTTTTCATATTGATAAAATTTTACAGTGGCATAGAACAGACTAACAGGTGTCTTCTGGACTTGGGTAGGAACAGGTTTTAATCTGACAATTTGCTTTGTTTTATAACTTTTCATATTTTGGCCAACTAGGCTTTGACTGTAGGTGTAGTGTATTCAGAGAGCACTTCAACCATTACTACCATCTAATTTTAAAATAGTTCTGTTGTCCCCAAAAGAAACTTGAAGGCCTGGGCCTCATGGTAGTGACTGCGCCATTTGACATTCCTATCAGCGAATGATAGTTCTGTTTTCTCCACCTGCTGATTAACACTTAGACCATTTTCTTTCTGTCTTCTCTTAGCCATCCTGGTGTTCGTGTTTTCATGTGCTTTACCATGCTTATTGGCTACTTTTTTGTAAAGTATCTGTTCACACCTTACTCATATTTTAATTGTGGTCTTTGATTTATGTAGTTGTAATAATTAATACAGCCTGGATTTAATATTAACATATGCTGGACGTATTAATATATTTCTAGGTAAGTCCTTGTCAGATATATATCTACATATATATACATATATATATGTGTATGTGTACATTATATCTATGTATATGTAATTCAGTCTTTAGCACCATTCTGGTTTTTTTCATTTATTTATTTTAATTAGGTTTACATGACAGCAGAATGCATTTTGATTCATTTTACACAAATGGAGCACAATTTTTCACTTCTCTGATTGTACACAATATAGAGTTACACCATATGTGCAGTCATACATGAACCTAGGACATTGTCCATTCTATTTTTTTTTTAAATATTTTTTTAGTTGTAGATGGACACAATGTCTTTATTTTATTGCTTTGTACTTGGTGCTGAGGATCGAACCCAGGGCCTCACGCATGCAAGGCAGGCGCTCTACCACTGAGCTACAATCCCAACCCTGTCCATTCTATTTTTAAACCAACATCTTTAGACGTAAAGTGGGTTTTAATTTTGATGAAGTACAATTTATCAAATTTTTTTCCTTTGTGATCAAACATGTTTTTTATAGCTAGGCGTGGTGTCACAGTGATGCAAGAGACTGAGGCAGGAGGATTGGAAGTTCAAGGCCAGCCTCAGCAAATTAGTAAGGTCCTAAGCAACTTAGTGAGACCCTGTCTCAAAATAAAAAATAAAAAGGGCTGGGAATGTGGCTTAGTGGGTAAGCACCCCTGGGTTCAATCCCTGGTACCAATTGTTTTGTGTGTGTGTGTATGTATGTCCTATACCAGAAATCCTTTTCTTCCTCAAAGTAATGAAGATTTTTTTCCTATTTTTTCTCCCAGAAGATTTATAATTTTAGTTCTTAATATTTAGGATTATGATCTATGTTAGTTTCTGTAAATGGCATGGGTAATGGTAGAGTTCATTTTTTTCATATGGATATCCATTTGTTTCAGTGCTATATTGAAGATCATTCTTTCCCCAGCTTTGTGGCAATCAGTTGACTATATAACTGTGGGTTTGTTTCTGGACTCTGTGCTCTTCTACTGATCCATTTTTCTTTTTTAAAAAATATTTTTTAGTTGTCAATGGAACTTTATTTATATTTATTTATTTATATGCGGTGCTAAGAATCGAACCCAGTGCCTCACACATGCTAGGCAAGCGCTCAATCACTGAGCCATAATCCCAGCTCCCCCATTTTTCTATCCTGTCTCTAAAATACATTGTTGTAATTACTGTTGCTTTGTTAAGTGTTGTAGTCAGATAGTATATGTCCTCTAACTTTATTCTTTGTTTTGAAGAATCCTTTGCATTTTCATTTAAATTTGAAAATCAACTTGATTTCTACAACAAAGCCTGCTGTGATTTTCACTGGGATTATGTTGAATCAATAGATCAATTTCGAGAGAATTTGATATCTTAACAAAATTAAATGTTCCAGTTGATTAATGTGCAATATCTATTTAGTTATTTTTAATTTTTTCTCAGCATTCAGTGAACATGCCTTTATTCCTAAATATTTCATGGTTTTTATGCTACATGTTATTTTAGATTTTGTTTTCCAATTATTCACAGTATGTAGAAGTACATTTAAATCTTGTATATTAACTATATATCTTGAGAACTTACTAAATTGTCTTGTGAAGTCTGATAGCTTGTAATTGCAGGTTTCTTTGGTTTTTCTACATATGCAATCATATTGTTTGCAAAAAAGGAAAGTTTTACTTCTTTTCTGATCTATATATCTTTAATTTTTCTTGCCTTATTGCATTATATTTTCTTATACAATGTTAAATAAAAGAGTGAGAGAAGACGTCCTTGCCTTCTTTCCCAATCTTAAGGAAAATCACTTAATATATTAGCAGTAGTTTCTTATAAACATCCTTTGTCAGACTGTGGAAATTCTCTTCTATTTCTAATTTGCTGTAGAGGTTTTCTCTCCGCCTCCCCCCGCCCCCCCTGCACCCCCATGACGAATAGGTATGATTTTTTTCAAATCCCTTTTCTGCATCCACTAAGATAATCATATAGGGTTTGTTTGTTGGTCGGTTGGGTTGGTTTTTGGCACTGGGGGTTTAACCCAGGGATGCTTTACCACTGAACCACAGCCCTACCCCTTTTAGTTTTTTACTTTGAGACAGGGTCTTACTAAATTACTTAGGGCCTCATTAAATTGCTGAGGTTGGCCTCAAACTTGTGATACTCCTTCTCAACCTCCCAAGTCACTGGGATTATAGGCATGTACCACTGTTTCTGGCTTAGGGAGAATTAAACCATTGACTTTTTTTTTTTATTTCTACTTATTTTTAGGTAGAATTATGGCACTCAAATTCCTTGTAGGCTATATAGAAGAATATAATACTGAAAATGATCATATATTTTATGCAGGATTGGCATTGGGAGTTTCTGTTGTATTGTGAAATTTGTTGAGGCAATAGAGCATGCACCAGGGCCTTTGAGCCTCAATTCCTGCATGATTCTACCTCCTGTCACTTCTTCAGTGTGGGTTGTCAGCTACCTTCTCCAGCCTCCGGCAAACCTGCATTTGCCTGACTCCTCTTTCTGTGCTTCCAACCTGCAGTCACTGCTGCCCTGCAGCCTGAGTATAGGAGGGTTGAAATTGGTCACACATGCCCCGTAATGTCTCTGGTGAGGTGTAACAATGGCTGTCTGGCCCTGTGATGGCAGCGCCAAAGTGTATCTGGGGGGCAGCCAGGCGGAGGCCTTGGCTTTGCAGAGACAAATCTCTCATCCACCCCTGATCTAGACATCCAGATGCTGAGCATGACCTGGGCAGACGTTCACAGACCTTTGGGGGCTTTTGTTTGTCATGGTTGGAGTAGCAGGCCCATGGAATGGGGAGACAGACACCTGACTGAACTTCCCTGAACTCTGCCGCAGCCAGAACATTAGCATGTTGATTGGGCAGCTGGCAGAAGATGGACTTTAGTAGCCATTCAACCCAGCATAGGGCTGGGCTCCCATGTTCCTGTGAAGAATTGCACTCACCCCATAATTACCTTGAAGCCTGGGAACATTCTCTGGGCTGGCTGCATGTCTGGGGATAATTTGTTTCCCTCCTTCCTATACTGAATATGGTTGTGTGTTTGTCTCATCTGGCAACTAGAGGCAACCATTAGGATAAGCCAAATATGAATTGCTCACTTTTAGTGATTCTTCTTACAAGTTAAATGCGTTGATAGTTGCATTTAAAATGGGCGTTGTGCTATATATGGATGAATGGTAAAATTCAGGATAATAATATTTTTTTACAACATTAAATATCAAATACAATGCACAGGATAAGTTGAAAGAGAGGTTGCAGAAGGGAGGGGTAGTGGACTTCAGAGGCACTTTTCCTGCCTATTGAAAAGAAGCTTCACACTTGTAATTTGCACTTGGACCTGCAAATTCTCACTATCCTAAGTGCAGGTTGGCTACTGATGATTTCTCACTTTTGTTTGACTGAGAAAACTGATGAAAACTGGCAAAAAGTGTCTTTATTTTACCTTCATTTTGAAAAATGTGTTTAGAATTCTAGATTCATTTTCCATCAACACCTTAAAATGTTTGCTTAATTTTCTGGCTTACCTTGTTTTCCTTATGAGAAATTATGTATATTTTCTACAGGTAGGGAATTAACTCAGGGTCTTGTACCTGTTAGGCAAGCACTCTAACACAGAACCATTTGAAAATGATTTTATATTGAGACAGGTATTCACTAATTTATCCAGATTAATCTCAAAAACTTGCCGTCTGCCTTCTTCAGACTTCTGAGTATCTTCTGGCTACTTCTTAAAGATTTTCTCTTTACTGCTGTTTTTTAGCACTTTGTTTAATGGTCTGCCTTGTGGCTGTCCTTGTATTTATCTCACTTGGGGTTTGTGGAGCCTCTTGGATCTTGGAGTTTAGAGTTTTCATCAAAGTTAGAACAATTTCATGCATTATTACTTGAAATACTTAGTTTTTATTCCCTCCTCTTCATTTCCGGGACTCCAATTATATGTAAGGTAAATCATTTTACGTTGTTTCAATGAGGTTATTTTTTTGTTTTTGTTTTATCCTTTCTGTGTTTCAGGAGGTTGTTTTATAGTTTCTGTTGCTATTTGTTCAACTTCACTGGTCATTTCTTCTGAAATGTCTAAAAAAATCTATTGTTTGATCCATCTAGTGAATTTTTTATTTATTGTCTTTTTAAAATACCTTCCATTTTTCCACTCACTATGCTCATGCTTTCTTTCAAATTTATGAATATATTTATAAGAGACTTGAAGTTCTTTTCTGCTGACTCCCTCATGTCTTTCATTTTTTATTGTATTTCTGTGGACTGATTTTTCTGCTGGTTTGGGTCTCATTTTCTCCACATGTTTAGTAATTTTGATTGAATGCTGGGCTTTTTAAAGGCTACATTGTCTGAATTTTGCTGCCTTTATATAAAAATTGAGTTTGGATCTTGTGAGAACTGACTTATGAGTCAGCTTAATCTTTGTTAGGGTGGCTCTGAATTAGGCTTTTCTAGTTTAGTCCTACTGGTAAGTCAGGACTTCCTGGCATCTCTAATGAGTTATCTGTATGCTTGAGGTCATTCCTCTGCTGTTGAAATTTGAATGTTTCCCACAACTGTGTGAACTCTGGGTATTAGTTCCCACATAGTTGTTCTTTTCCCATCTCTTGTTTATTGTCTGGCCTCGAGTAGTAGTACCCTGTGCATTAGCACCTTAGTATTCAGTATTTACACAGGAGCCACTGTGGAAATTTTTTTCTGTGCTAATCCATCCTTTCTGATACTCTGTCCTGAAAATGAAAATTCTACCTCTCAGTTTCTCCAAACTCAAATCTCTTTATCCTCAACTCAGCAAGGTTGCTGTGTACTGTTTAGGTTTCCCTCTCAATCCTGCTTTGTGGATTTTTCAAGGAGAAAGCTAGGGCCTGTCTCATTTTTCTCCCTTCTTTCAGGGATTATAGTTCTGTGCTGTTAGTTATACAGTATCTGAAAACATTTGTTATATGTATTTGTAGTTATTTTCGTGGGGAAGGCAAGTCTAGTTCAGTTACTCCATCTTGGCCAGAAGTGAGAACCTTTCTGGTTCTGTGCTGTTAGTTATACAGTATCTGAAAACATTTGTTATATGTATTTGTAGTTATTTTCGTGGGGAAGGCAAGTCTAGTTCAGTTACTCCATCTTGGCCAGAAGTGAGAACCTTTCTGGTCCTTTTCATTAGTTTTCTTTTTACTTGAGGTAAAATTTATATATATTATGAAATTAACCAGTTTGCTCCTTCATTTTGTAAATCAGCTTTTAGAATGTTCCAAATTCTTCTCAACTATTATATCAGATACTTATGTCTAATCAGATAAAATATTTTGAAGGGTTTGGAGAAACATGTCCTATGTAAGACTTGAGTTAGTGAAATAGTCTCCAAGAGAACTTCATTTAAATGAATGGATTTAGATTGGTTTCTTTTGCTATACTAAAAATGGAATCCTAAATATGATATTTTAAATGATAAACATTTGATGTATTTCTTAGATGAAAATAAATACACAGAAGAGCAATAGAAAATAAAAACAAAGAAACATGATTTAGAATCACCAGCTGGGTGTGGTGTTGCACACCTGTAATCCCAGCTACTTGGGAGATGAGGTGGGAGGATCAAGACCTGCTGGGCAACTTAGACTCTATCTCAAAATAAAAAATATAAAGGCCTGGGGGTGTAGCTCAGTGGTAGAGTACCCCTGGGTTCAGTCCCTAGGACCATAGGGGATCACCTTCAAGCATTTTGTTGTTTTATTTTACTCTTAAAAAGCACGCTTAGGGCTGGGGTTGTGGCTCAGTGGTAGAGTGGTCACCTCCCACATATGAAGCACTAGGTTCAATACTCAGCACCACATAAAAATAAATAATAAAAAATAAAAATAAAGGTATTGTGTCTATCTACAACTAAAAATATTCTTTTTTAAAAAAGATGCTTGGTCTGGGGATGTGTTAGAGTGCTGGCCTATCATGCAAATAAACAAAAAAATCTGTTGCCCTTGATTTTTCTTATTTATCCTTTTTTTGTTCTCTTGAGGGACTGAATGACTTCTGCCTTCTCATCTGTTGAGATTATCCATTGTAGTTACCTGTGCTCTTTTTCATGTGTTTTACTTAAGTAGTCTTTGAGAGCTGGAGAAGTCTTGGGCTCATTTTGTGCTATCAGGAAAAGAACAAAGCAGTTCTTTAAATTGTTGATTTTTGCAACTTCTGTTTCAGTTAGCATTGTTGAAGCAAGGTTGAAAAAGCAATCTATAGGGACACATGTGCATATGAACAAGTTAGCTAAATTTAGCAAGTTTTCAAAAGATGAAGCTTGGGAGAGAGGTAGCTCTTGAAAATTAGGCCAGCACTTAGGGGTAGTATGTCTATCTATAGTAGCTTATAAGACAAAATACGGGGGGGTGGAGTCAGGAATGAGGTATGAAGGATCTTGCGGGCTAGGGAAGATGGCTCAGAACACAAGAGTTCTGAAGCAACTTTTATTTAACGAGTGATTTTTATTTTTTGGATGGGACCGTATTACAACTTGTGTGTAAGAATGGGTGTGTCATATTATAAAGGGAATAAATTAATTTGACAAAAATTAGAACTGTGAAATCAGTTATAAAGACAGATTTTTGTGTTTAAATGCAGTCATGGATGTAGTTAATAAGCATTAACACTTTATTTTTGAAACAGTTTATTCATTTTTTCAAAGTTGCAAGGTTCCTACGTACATTGAGTATAAGTAGGACTTCTCTGTAATACCTACAGATGTTAGGAGCTTATGCTGCTGTGCTGCTCTGTTGCCACTGCAACATCTCAGGGCATACATTTATACTTGTGTGTGAATTCCATAGATTTAGCCATTTGTTACCAGAAATTTTTCAAATATAAAAAAATGTTGTATCCCTGGCAGTTTTTATCTTTTTTCTCCCTTGGTTTGACCTGTTGACACTTAAAGCATGTTAACTATGAAAAATAAAGAAAAGGTTAACAAGGACAGGCACCTCGAGTCTTACAGGAGCCAGAGATAACAACTCCTATCTTGTCGATAGTAAAGAAAACCTGTCTTAAGGATACCCTGAAATCCTTAGGAATCCCCTATAAGCATTAGAAGCAAGTAAAGGATTTTTGGAGTTTTAATAGACAACACAGCTGATTGGATTTTCACATTCTATGCATTAGTCTTTTATCAAGAGTTCTGTGGGGTTTGGTATTGTTTGTTATATTTTCCCTGCCTGCATGAATTTAATTTAAGGTTTTTAAGACTGATTTTCTTTGCATAGATCATTCCCAAAGTTTATTTGCTGGCAGGGCTGGTTTTCCTATCAACTGTGGGAATGGTTTAAGTGAAAGTTGATTGAGGTTCTGAAGAGCAGCTCTCATGCCAAGAACAAAAGTGTGTGTGTGTATTGTGTTTATATCAGTTTTGGTCAGCTGTACCAACAGCCGGGCTAAGATATTTTCCTGCCTGTTAATCAAGGCCACACAGACAGAGCTCAAGGAAGGATGACCCCTACCTCAGGAAGTTTTGAATCAATTGCTATTTATAACTAGTATACAGTAGAACTTGAGAGCAGGTCTTTGTGCAGTTGGCAGGAAAAGTTTTCTGCCAAGTTTTACATTTGAGGAAACAGTTTATGGGCCTGACTGAGTGAAACTTTACTCTTTACAGAAGGAAGGAATATGACAGTGACTGTAAGTAGTTTTGCTGATTTCATTCAAGGGCGTGGTGGCAGAGGTGGGAAGTTCAGTCATGACAAAATAGATTATTATATTTTAAGACAATGATAGTTCATGGGAACTTGGATTCTCTTTAGTATTGTGTGTATGAAATCCTGTGCTGCTAATAGTAAAATTGA
Source organism: Geosciurus inauris (assembly GCA_004024805.1). Taxonomy (NCBI): domain Eukaryota; kingdom Metazoa; phylum Chordata; class Mammalia; order Rodentia; family Sciuridae; genus Geosciurus; species Geosciurus inauris. Next base: position 72,010 of record PVHX01003337.1, read on the forward strand.
AATAAATATATATGATCAACTGATATCTATCAACGTAAGGAAGGAAGAAGAAATTAGTTATTTGGTGTGTTTGTAAACTAATTACCTCTTGCTGTAGATGTATACATAAGCTTTTTGGTTCTTTGATCTATGTATCAAAGAACATATCTTTGTATCTATGTGCTTTTTATAATAGCTCATTCTTTCTTGTTTCATTAAGAGGTTTCATAATGAATTGATTTATCATAAAATAATATTGTGTACCTCTGTGTAATCTCTTATAACACCTCATTCTGAACTGGGCACAGTGGCGTGTGCCTGTAATTCCAGCACTTTGGGAGGCTGAGACAGGAGAATCATGAGTTCAAATCTAGCCTCAGCAAAAAGTGAGGCGCTAAGCAACTCAGTGAGACCCTGTCTCTACATAAAACACAATATAGGGCTGGGGATGTGGCTCAGTGGTTGAGTACCCCTGAGTTCAAGCCTCAGTACCAAAAAAAACCAAAACCAAAAACAAACAAACAAAAAAAACCCCTCATTCTGCTTAACATATGGAAATTAAATACAATTGATTATTAAAATTGAGAACTTGAGGGCTGGGGTTGTGGCTCAGTGGTAGAGCACTGGGTTCGATCTCAGCACCACATTAAAAAACAACAACAACAAAAAAAAACTAAATAAACAAAATAAATGTATTATGTCCATCTATAACTAAAAATATTATATGTATATATTTTTAGTTGTTGATAGATCTTTATTCATTTTATTTATTTATATGTGTGCTAAGATTCGAACCCAGTGCCTCATGCATGCTAAGCAAACGCTCTACCACTGAGCCACAATCCCAGCCCCCTAAAAAATTTTTTTTTTAAATAAAATAAAATTGACAACTTGAAAAATACCACAAGTAATGTTTTCTCAGCATTAGGTCACCATATTTGGAATACCTTCATAAAGTTGAATTACAGGCACATTTTTACATATGTTATGTAAATGAATTATTTAGAGATAAGGTGGGCAGGGTTTTAGTGGAGTGTAAATCAGAAATTATAAAACTGTTAACATATTCTTATCTCATTTTAATAGGAATGTTCAAGATAGAATTGTAGCCATTTTCAATGAAGATCAGTGATCGGAATTGTTCTTTTTAAAAACACTTTTCCAAGTGCAACATGAAAGAAAAATATTGGAATCATTTTGATTTTGACAGTATAAGGAATACAGTATTTCACAGTTACTTGTAATGGAAGCTTTGTAAGATTCTTCACTTGTCATGCACCCAACTGGGAACATGGATGTTGGTTTTTCTCGTTCTGCTGTTCAGACACTGTCAAGAAGCCACTGCAAAAACATAAAACAAAAAATTTCTCAGTGGGAAGGAAGGACTAATGGTATAGCTAATCCAGCCAAGTGGCATCCAAAAGACTTTGGAGTGAGATATAATAACTGTCACCAACAGATTCTTCCTAAGGAAAATCTTGTTCCTGAAGGTCGAAGCAAAAAGTTGGGTCTTACCACCTTTCAAAATGTAGGTATAGATATGAATGAAAATGCCAAAAGCCACGATCAAAATGAGGATGAAAGTGAAAATCAGGAATACGACACACACTGCTTTAAAAATGAATCAGAATCCAACTGGGTAGGTTCTAGGGTCAAACAGATTGAAAACTGGAAAGTTGTTTTGGATCCAGAGACTTCATTACCTCCAGGAAATTTTTATACCTCACAGATATTGTGGAAGAAAATAGAAGCATTTCCCCCAGATAAAGTCTTAAATTTGGCTTTAGAACATTGTGACTCTTCAGAAAAAGAACTGGATTGCAGAGTTCTGGATAGTTCATATGGAGTAACCAAGAGCTTAGAAAATATTTACTCTGAACCTGAGGGGCAAGAATGTGGACCTTCTATAAATCCTTTGCCAAAACCTCGTAGGACATTCAGATATTTATCTGAATCTGGTGTTATGCCATGTAGAGAAAGAAACTGTGACAAAAAATACTGTGAAAATAATTCTTGTGCAGAATCTTCTTTGGCTTCTTCTCAAGAACATGAACCAAAGAAATATGGTGGAAAAATCAGAGGTAGATCTAAAAGGTATGTTTTTAGCCTATAAATGATGATTTTTAAATGTTTTCCTTACAGAATTATTGAGCTTTTTTTCCCCTTTTAAACCAATTTCCATTTCCCAGTTTAGGTTATATCACTAATTTCAATATAACAATGTTGATTAACATGGAAGGAAAATAAGAGGGAAAAGTAGAAATATAGGTAATATATAAGACAGTCTACTGACATAAGAGCATCAGAAGACCTTTCAGTTTGTGTCTTTAAGAATTTGTAGAGTATGGTGGCATACGCCTGTAATCCCAGCTACTCAGGAGGCTGAGACAGGAGGATCACAAGTTAGAGGCCAACCTGGACAATTTAGCAAAACTCTGTTCCAAAAATAAAATTAAAAAGCACTGAGAGTGTAGCTCAGTGGTAGAGTACTTGCCTTGCATGTGTGAGGCCCTATGTTAAACTCCCTGGTACTGCCCTAAAAAGAGAGAGAAAATTCGTAGGGGGGATAGTAGGTATAGCTCAGTGGTAGAGTGCAGGAAGCCTTTGATTTAGTTCCTAGTACAGCAAAAAAAAAAAAAAATTAAAATTAGAGGAAAGCAAAAGAATTGTAGGGAAGCAATTACATTCTTGTATTTCATTTAGGGCATGCTGCCCTTAGTCCCACTTTTAATTAGGGAGTGAACTTAATAAGAGAACCTGAAGGAGAACATGAATGTAATTGGTTAAAATCCTCCAATTTTCTCATGTGCAGAGGGCACCAGCCTAGTTCATTATTCTTAGATCTCTGATAAAAACACCTTTGTAACTTTGCACACAAGTCCTTTACTTATCAATTTCTGTCTACTCGTATCAATTTAAAGAAGATAAGAGTTTTGAAAGATATGACTTTAAAATATATCTCTTTCCTTAAGGAAATCCTTTGAATTTGAGGATATTCAGCACTTTCGAAATCGGAACTCACGGAAGATTCAGGAAGAACTTGGAAGAAATTCTGGTTCAGCACTTTATTACACACAGTCTGAGGATAATATCTATGAAGATATCATTTGTAGGTGTCTACAACTTTGCAATTAAATTTAATAAGCATGTATTCGGTGATGCCCTTAATTATAAGATGGTATTTTCTTTTACAATCCAACATATCTCATTCTAGGTTTGTCTTTGTAATATAGAAGCCTTTAGTGTATAAATTGTTTTATTGTTAAATGAATTTTATATCTAGTGTAATGGACTGCTCAGTTCAGAAGTAAATGTGTACAGTATAATATTTTGAGAATTCTGTTTGGTTGAACACCCATGTGGTTTATAAACTGAAGTGCCATTGATCTTGAGACTGCATCCCTTTTATTTTTATTTCTTTTGCTAGTTGTAGTCACTTTGTTTCCACTTAATTCTGTTCCTCTAAGCAATTTTTCATTATTTTTCAAGATCCCACTAAAGAAAACCCATATGAAGATATACCAGTGCAGCCTTTACCCATGTGGAGATCCCCTTCAGCATGGAAGCTACCACCCCCTAAAAGTGCTTTCAAAGCACCCAAGGTACAATGAGAGAATCACAGAAAACATTAGACTCTTGTTTAGAATCTCTACAGAAAAGTTAAGATGGTTTAACTGGGGTCAAAACGAAGAGGCACTGACAGGTTTTGTTGTTGGTGGTAGTGTTTTTTTGGAAGTATACAGGTTTATTTTTTTTTTCCTTTGCCTTCTCAGTTTGTTTGTTATTATTTTAGCACTACAAAGAAATTGAATATGCCAGTGTGGTGGTGCACACCTGTAAGCCCAGCTACTCAGGAGGATGAGGCAGGAGGATCACAAATTTGAAGGCTAGCCTCAGCAATTTAGCGAGACCTGTGTCAAAATTAAAAAAAGGACTAGGGATATAGGTCAGTGCTAGAGCACCTCGGGGTTCAATCTCTAGTACCAAACAAAAAAACCTCAAAAAGCAAAACCCAACAAGAACATGAGTGTCTTTAAATGGGCCACAAACTTTTCAGCTCACTACAGTTTCTACAACTCCCTATTGGTCTCACATGGGCCTGTGACCTACATTAACTGTGTGATGCCTGAAAGCATTTGAGACCCCTGACTTGAGTTAGTAAAACTAAGAGCTGTTGTTCTCTGGGAATTTGATTACACTGGAGTAGGAGAAATGTTGGATTAGAAACCTGAGAGGCCATTTTGTCAGTAATGAAGAAATTATGTTGTCCTCATTTTAAAGGAAAAATAAATGTTTGGGGGATAACTTTGCCTTTGCACGAAAAACACAGGCATTACATATATAATCTTATCTTTACCAGTACATCTTCTCCTTTTTTTAGCTTCCTCCCAAACCACAGTTCCTTTACCGGAAGACTATGGAACTGAAGAACTCCCAAGCTCATTTACGATCAAAGCTCACAAAGGATACCACTTTGCCTGTCACTTTAACTGAATGGAAACTTTTCCGAGCTGGAGAAGTTGCTAACAGGAAAAGGAGAAATCTTCCAAGGGTGAGGGCTCCAGTACTTCCATTCTTCACATGTTACTTTGACATTTCCATAAATGAGAATAAATAAGTTTTAGACTTTTTGCTCATGCAAGAAAAGTACACGAGTGGCCTGTGCCAGGGTTTCCCTATGGATTTGGAAAACTCAAATTACATGGAGAGCGTCTTCAGTTAGTTTAGCTCTAGTTAAAGTCAGCCGCCTGTTTCAAGGCAGTACCAGACTCATACAAAAAGACATTCTATCAAGTTGGTTTCAGTGTTCTCACTCATATGCAAAAAGTGAGTTCCAGTTTTGTGCCTGAATCCACAAATTTTTCAGTAATGGTGAAGAATATGCCATTTAGTTGGGACAAAAATTTCCATTCACAGGAAGAAAAACAAAAAACAACAACAAAGAAATTGAATCGTTACCTGGGACTAAAAATTACCAGCAGCCATACTGACTAAAGTGACTTACTTCTCCTTTAAAGGAGAAAAGACAATTAAGTCTATATATCATCTCCACTCAAGCTATTGCAACCCAAATGAAATTGAGGTTACTTGTAGACATATTTTCTTTTAGGACAGACACATAAGAGATTATAGGAATATATTTTTAAAATATGTTACTTCATTCATTCAAGGTATTTTCAGGATTGACAAAATTCTATGCAGATAATATTCAGTAATGAAGAATCTGTTCATTTAAATATTATTCCTTTCCTTAATCCAGTCTGAATTAGCTGCATATATTCATTTGGCACACAAGTTTTGTACCTGATTTAAAACAAAAGTCACAGCTGTTTCTTGGCAGTGACTGCAGATTGGTTCATTGGGAAATACTCTGTTCCACAATTACTTTAATTCTTCTGCTCTGTTTCCTGCCTTCCCTCTCCAAAAATCAGAAGTTTAAGGAACTGCCAGACATCCTGCAGTAGCTCTCTCCCCTGGTAGATCATTCTGGAACAACAAAGCAACCTTCCACATGGCCTAGAAACAACAGACCATGGTTCATAAGGGGAAGTATACAAACACCTAAGGGACTGTAGTTATGATTCCTAAATCTTGGTAGTAATTGTGTAGTAGAGTTCAGTGACACCACAGGAGATTTTGCATTGCTTTCAATTTCATTCCTTAGCATTTTATGTACTGTGAATTTCAAGTACTCATAGCCTATTCTCTGATGATGAGTGATATGATCCAACTCTTCCTTCACTAGAATTTTCCTGAGGTTTTTGGAGAAATGGGGAGAAAGAAAATGGTGGTGAATTCTTGACTGTCAAGCCAAAACAGGCTATTCATGTTGTACTTGTGGCCTGCCTTGGATTAAATCCTTTAGGATGTCACTTAGGCAGTTTGGTTTTGGAATATTGTCACAAACAACATTCCATAAGAAAAGCAGTTTTCATTTATTTCCCCTCTGGCTCCTGCTCTCCCTGGAAAGGAAAATGCTTTCAGTTTGAAAATCACTGATCTAGTCCATATGCCTTTTCCCCACCCTTCCTTTCTTTCCTTGCTACGGGAGCCTGTGTGGGACTGTTTGCTAGATACTGTTTGTGTCAAGTGTGTACAGCAGTATGGCTTCTGTCATTTCTTAGAATATTCTTCAGTATTTCCTCCAAACAGAAGGTAAACATAGATGCCTGTTTCTAGCTCATAACCAAAATTTAATTTATTACTATACCTCATATTTCTAGAACACTAGCTTCCTTTCCTTTGTAATATTTGAGTATACTTCAGATTATATTTTTCACATGCACAGTAATAATTATGCAATTTTTGGTCTCTGTGTCCCCAAAATGTTTTTTTTTAATATTTTTATTAGTTGTTGATGAATCTTTAGTTATTTATTTATATGTGGTGCTGAGAATCAAACCCAGTGCCTCATACGTGCTAGGCAAGCGCTCTACCACTGAGCCACGACCCCAGCCCCCCCCCCAAATATGTTTATTCCCATATGTCTTTACTGGAGCTCATAATGATATCTTTGTATTTTGGCTTCTCTTGTTTTTTGTAATGGTATTATTGAAAACAGGCAGTTTTTCACTTGAATGGCAGCTATAAAAATCTTTTAAGAGAAGCAACTCATCCAGAAATGTGGGAATAATCTGCACATTGGAAGCACATGTTTCTCATGTTTTTTCCTTGCACTGGACTGATTCACTGCCTTTTAATTGCCAGAATTGCTGGGAAACAAAGACAAAAGAGAAAATAGAGCATTTTTCTCAAGCAACTTTGTGACTATCATCTAACATTATTAACAATTATAATTCTAGGCATTAAATATGTTAAATCAGGATTCATCCTTAAAAGTTCAGCATCTAATCAGTTTGGAAACTAATCAGTTCCTCGGTTTAAGTGTCTGTTGATTGGCTTTTATTCTTTTTTTAACCCAAATCAATCGCTCGCCCGTGCTCTCCCTCTCTCTCTCTCTCTCTCTTTCTCTCTCTCTCTGTCTCCCCCCCACACACACACAAACACACACACACACACACACACACACACACTCTTTCCCAGCAGCAAAGGAGTTCGAATTATTAGGCTGGTGATATACCTTAGTGATACATCACATACCTAGCTTGCACAAGGCCCTGGGTTCAATCTCTAGCATCACACACACACACACACACACACACACACACACACAAGAATTCTTGGGCTGGGGCTGTAGCTTAGTGGCAGTGTTGGCCTAGCATGTGTGAGGCCCTGGGTTCGATCCTTAGCACTGCATAAAAAATAAACAAATAAAATAAAGACATGCTATCCATCTACAACTAAAAAAAGGAAAAATGAAAAGTTTACTAATGCATATTAGAGAAAATCAGTTATATAACAATTTAAAAACATTATGTGAATTGGACTTGGTTGAGATGTAGATTAATGAATGAAGGGGGGAACATAGTTTTTACTTGAACATATTTGGGAGTCTCCCAATTTTTATAACACATTTCTAAAATAAATTGTATTGTTAGTACTCCCAGTAGCAAAGAGTACCTTTGACAAAGGTACTAGAGAGGTGTGATTTCAAGGAATCTTCCTTAAGAGGGCTGTGCTGGGCCCACCTGCAAAGCAGATGTCCTTTACCTCTTCCTTTACCCCCGATATATGGACTCGGTATTAGAATAGTATATCATCTAACTAGAGACCATTTTAGATTCAAAACTGGAAAATGGAAGGTTTTTATTTGTAAATGGATCTTTTTCCAAATGAGAATCACTAATAATTAATATGCAAACCTCATAGGTATTAGTTTTTAAAAAATGTTTTTAGTTGTAGATGGACACAATACCTTTATTTATTTATCTATCTATTTATTTATTTATGTGGTGCTAAGGATTGAACCCAGTGCCTCACACATGCCAGGCAAGTGCTTTACCACTAAGCTACAACCCCAGCCCCGAGGTGTTAGTTTTAACTTATGTTTTTCTAATCTTTTTTTTTAAGCTGGTATTGAAAATAGATGACATATTTGAATCTAAGCGAGGGAAGAAGAAGGTAAAATTACACCCTTACAGTGGAAAGGATGTTCCTCCCTCAAAAGGTAAGAATTATATTTGTTTTAGCTGTCTATTGCTGTCAATGTAAGAGGGAAGAATCATTATGACTTAATATTTGATGTGCATTATGATTTTTGGTTTACTTTCCTTTATATCCAACTTAATTATAAACTTCTTTAGAATAAGAAGTTTTTTCAAATCCCTTTTATTTAATTCTGCACCAAGCAATAAGCCTTGGTTGAATAAATAAATGAAAAAAATCATAGAGCAATGTGACTTTCTTTCTTTGGCGGGGGATTGTACTGGGGATTGAACTCAGGGACACTCGACCACTGAGCCACATCCCCAGCCTATTTTGTATTTTATTTAGAGACAAGGTCTCACTGAGTTGCTTAGCGCCTCACTGTTACTCACTGAGGCTGGCTTTGAGCCTGCAATCCTCCTGTCTCAGCTCCTCGAGCCACTGGGGTTACAGGCGTGAGCCATGGCAACTAACTTTCATAGGCAATTTGAAATAATTATTTTGTAGACCTTTGATTTATAATCATTTATCAATATAGAACCAGTAGAGAAATGAAAACATATGTATATATAGATTGAAGGTACATGGTACTCAATTTGTAGTCTTTGCATAAATTCAGTAGTTTTATCTGGCAGATACTTAAGTAAGACATATTGCCTTCATTAAGAAACTTTGAACATCTATAATGGATTTTTAGAATTTTCATAAAAACTTGTACAAAGGCTAGAAATGTTTGAACATCTATAATGAATTATTAGAATTTTCATAAAAACCCATAGGAGGTTTTTCTAGGTAGTCATAGAGCACTTGCCTAGCATGTACAGGTCTTGGGTTTTATCCCCAGCACTGCAATAAAGAAAAATTCACCTGAGTTTCTTAACTTGATTGCCTGGCAAGAAATATGTAGAATTTGGTAATTTTGTTTATAATGTTCATAATTCATAAGTGAGATATAGCAGCCAAATTACACCAGAGGAGAATGTTGCTTATTTTTGTAGGCATCTAAAAATAGAAATTTTAAAATTGTTCTTAAAAATCTATTCTATATTCTAACAACTTATTTTCTGAAAATAAAATCCTCTGTGTTACAACTGAAGACTTCTTATTCTTACTCTGTAATGATTGAATTCAATCCCAGCATATAAAACAAAAACAAAAACAAAAAAACCAGCTGGTTACCATTTTTAATGTGAGTTTTCATATTTTCAAAGGCATTTATTAAAACATGTTTGAGTCTTCTCCTCTGGGGAAGAAATACTTCTGGTTGCTTTTTCTTTTTTTTTTAAAATATTTATTTTTCAGTTGTAGGTGAACAGAATATCTTTATTTTATTCTTATGTGGTGCTGAGGATCGAACCCAGTGCCTCACGCGTGCTAGGCGAGCACACTACCACTGCGCCATAACCCCAGCCCCTTCTGGTTGCTTTTTAATAATAGTTACCACTTATGAAGTGAGGTAATAGTTTCTTTACAGATTTACCCTCATGTATAACATTAAGACAACACTGGAAATTGGGGACTATCCATCCTAATTGTACAAAGAAGCAGAGCCAGAGGAGGAAGCATAGATTTGAATGAAGAACTGTGGCTCCACAAACTCTGATCCTTTTCTGTTACCAACAGTTACTCTCAATTTTTGTTATAAATCTTGATTTTTAGCAGTTTAACTATCTCTTCTCCATGTATTTCATTATTCTCAATAAGAATATTATCAAAGGCTTTTTCACTTAATTCAGGACTGGATACACAAAATAAAAATTCTTGGCAGATATTGTATTGAATCCCTTCCCATGTAATATTAGTTTTCTAAATAAACCTGTGTGGTACATATAATTGTTCCTGTTTTATAGATAAAGAAAGGAATTATAAATTATTTAAAATATCAAGATCCTAAGGGCCAAGCCAAGTGCTTGTAAAACATTATCATTTTCCTTTATTTTATTTGTATGCTCTATCCCTCAAGGATTAGGAGATTAGTAAATTTAAGACAAGTTTTGTTTTGAGATGGGGGTCTCATTATGTTGCTCATGCTGGCCTCCAACTTCTGGGCTCAAGTGATCTTCCTGTGTCAGCCTCCCAAGTAGCTGGGACTACAGATGTGTGCCACCACACCTAGCTTAAGAAAAATCTGAAGAGTCAAATCCTTTTTTTTTTTTAAAATCTATATCATTGTTGAAAAGAAGAAAAAAAATTATTCAATCACCTAAATTTCCAACTTCTAGCACCAAAAATTAAAAAGGAGCAGTCTTTACATTATAATCCTTCCCTAAAAGCTTGTTTTGTCTTTGTGTAGCTTAACGAAAATGGGCATTTACCCAGGTCTGTGACCAACCAGCTCCTTCAGGGGATTGGAGTTTTTCTCACGCCTGAGGATCTCCTGGCTCCATCGTCACAGTTCTCAAATTTTCATTTTCCTCCTTAATCTTTTGTCTGCATATGAACAATGTCTATAGAACTAGGTAATTATATATGCCAACTCTGTCAGTACACGCTAGGGCTTACTCAATACATTCCAACTAAAACATTTCTTAACATTCAATTTTCTAGTGTTACAAAATGACTTATTGCCCTTCTTCACTTCTGTCATTGTAATTTTGTGTGTTGAAGTCACAGATAAAAAGGGACAACCTGGCACTTTTTGATCCCTGTAGATTTCCCTATTGGCTCATAATTCCCTTAACCTTTACTCGCTGTTTTGGAATGACTTCAGCAAAGCCCATAGACATAAGTATATTAAAACCACTTATGTTTTGTGAGATCTTTTCCAGCTGTGCTGCCTTTTCTTCCTTTCCCCTTTCCTTTCTTTTGCAAAACTTTATAAGCTCCTAAGAGGTACCTGGTGCTAAAGGTACAAATACCTTTTCTACATAGTCCTATAGTGTTCAGATTTTGTAGGCCTTTCTTTAAAAAAAAAAATGTGTATTCCAGAGCTCTTTCACTGTCAATACAGAGATCCTCATAGTGGTACTGTATTTTAGTTTATAAGTATAAAATAATTTTATTGGGCCTGGGATATAACTCAGTGAGGCCCACAGTTTGATATCCAGCACCATGAAAAAAAGAAAAAACATGTATATTTTTGGTTGTTTCTAAAATTTTATTTAATCGTGTGTGTGTTCAAACACTATTTGCAATGTGCATTCTTCTTCTTATACTTTTGTATATTTTTAAGAATATATCTTAAAATAAGTTCCTGGGCTGGGGATATGGCTCAGTGGCTAAGTACCCCTGTGTTCAATCCTTGGTACCAAAAAATAAAATAAATAAGTGCCTAGTAGTGAACTTATTTTGTCAAAGAATATATGGATCTAAAATTTTTATAATTGCTGCCAGATTGTCACACAGATTGTAACAGCTTATGTTTTGTGAATAGCATTTGAATATGCCTCTTTTCCCGTAATCTTCACCAGTACTGTTTAAGTTGTTTAAGTAAAGATTTCATTTTTTTGTTAATAAGATATTTGAAATTTTATGTTTTATTTATTGTGTTAATTTACTATTTTCATTTCAAATTGGGGCGGTTTTCTTGTTTATCAATTGTTTATAAATCATTGTCTATAAATTTCCCCTTTCCTATCCTTTATTCTTTTTCTTCTTGATTTGTGTCAACTTAGCTTGACTCTGCAATGTTTGTAAATATTTTTCCAGTTTACTGTTCAATTTTTGAGTTTACTAATGAGTTTTTATTTATTAGATAGAAATTTTTCATTTTTGCTGAGTATGGTAGCGTACACCTGTAATCCTAACACTTTGGGAGGTTGAGACAGGAGAATCCCAAGTTCAAAACCAGCCTCAGCAATGGCAAGGCGCTAAGGAACTCAGTGAGACCCTGTCTCTACATAAAACACAAAATAGAGCTGGGATGTGGCTCAGTGGTCGAGTACCCCTGAGTTCAATCCCCGGTACCAAAAAAGAAAGGAAAAGAAATTTTACAATTTTATATACTCAAATGCATGTATTTTCATTTCTGATTCCTAAGCTTTGTTTTTCCTGATACATTTAAAGATTTTCCCTTTCTTCGCATTTTTCTTATTTTGTTTTAGTTTTTACACCTAATCTAGAATTTTATTACCCTTGCCCCACCCCTCGCAAATTTTGGAATCAAACCAAGGGCCTCACATATATTAGGCAAGTGCTCTACCACTGAGCTACATCTTCAGCCCTTTTAAAACTTTTTTTTTTTTTTGGTACCAAAGATTAAACTCGGGGGTACTCCACCACTGAGCCACATTCCCAGCCCTGTTTTGTCTTTTACTTAGAGACAGGGTCTCATTGAGTTGCCTAGCACCTCACCGTTACTGAGGTTGGCTTTGAGCTTGTGATTCTCCTATCTCAGCCTCCCAAAGTGCTGGGATTATAGGCGTGCACCACTGCGCCCACCTAAATTTTTTCCCCGCCTTTGGTAACTTCTCTGAGTGCCCTGAATTATGGTACAAAACACTGCCTTGTTGGCTGAGGATGTAGCTCAGTGGTAGAGCACATGCTTACCATGTGTGAAGTCTTGCATTCAATTCCAGCACCAAGAGAAAAAAAATAGAAAACAAAACAAAAGCTGGGTGCAGTGGCCCACACCTATAATCCCAGCAGCTCAGGAGGCAGGAGGAAGGATCACAAATTCCAATCCAGGCTTAGCAATTGAGCAAGGCCCTAAGCAATTTAGGGAGACCCTGTCTCAAAATTAAAAAATAAATAAATAAATTATAAAAAAGGGCTGCGGGGCTGGGATTGTAGCTCAGCGGTAGAGCGCTTGCCTCGCATGCGTGAGGCCCTGGGTTCGATCCTCAGCACCACATACAAAGTAATAAATTAAAGACATTGTGTCCATCTATAACTTAAAAAAAAAAATTAAAAACAAAAAAGGGCTGCGGATGTGACTGAGTGGTTAAGTACCTTTGGGTTCAATCCCTGGTTACAAAAAAAAGAAAGAAAAGAAAAAAAACTAAACTGAAAAACCAAACACTTCTCGTAAAAGCAACATAGTTTCTTATTCTCAAGATACGTAAAATGTGATTGGGAAAAATAAGAACGATTTGAAGTGGGATGAGTAAGAATTGAGAGTAGAGGAAATATCTATGGGCTAGAGGTTGTTAAAGGCATCATAGAAGAGGTAGAATGTTACTTCATAAACTTGGTAATCTCTCAAAATACTCCCACATTTTCTTATTATTCTAAATTCACAATTGATGAGTGTTGAGATTTTTGTTTAGACAGTTCAGAATTGTCCTCTCTTTGATACTTTATTTGGGATATACAAACAAGGGTTGAATGTAAAAATAGAATCCATTCTGAACTAAATGTCTTAAAACTAGTCAGAAAGGCCCGGTGAGGTAGCCAAAGCCTATAATCCCAGCAACTCAGGAGGTTGAGGCAGGAGGATCACAAGTTTGAGACCAGTCTCAGCAACTTAGCAAGGCCCAAAGCAACTTAGTGAGACCTTGTCTCAAAATAAAAAATAAGAGCTGAGGATGGAGCTCAGTGGTAAAGCACACCTGGGTTTAATCCCTACCACCAAATATCCGACAACAATAAAAATAGTTGGAAAGGTGGTCTGTGCCCAGAATTAGAGATAGGAGGGGAGAAGAGGAGTGAAGCAAAGTGTGGGAAGATGTAATAGAGCAGTTTCTTCTCTGAACCTTTTAAGATATTCCCTTCACTTAACCTCTGGTCAAGTGGAAAATTCCAGGGGAAAAGAAAACAAAAACAATTCACAAATTTTAAATTGAACACCATTCTAAGTAGCTGGTGAAATCTCAAGCTGTCCCTCTCCTTCCTGCCCACAAGGTGAATCATCCGTTTGTCCAGCTCTCTACTCTGGGTACACTACCCTTCTGTTAGTCATTTAGTAGCCTCTGGGTTATCAGATGAACTGTCCTTGTATCACAGTGCTTATGTTAAGTAATCCTTACGTAGCAGCCTAATGATACATCATAGTGCCTACCTCATTCACCTCACTTCATCTCATCACATAGACCTTGTAGCATCTTACATCATCACAGGAAGTTTAAATACAGTACAATAAAATTTTTAAAAAATTTTTTTAGTTGTTAATGGGTCTTTTTTATTTATTTATTTATATGTGGTGCTGAGGATTGAACCCAGGGTCTCACATGCCAGGCAAGCACTCTACCACTGAGCCACAACCCCAGCCCCCAATAAAAAATTTTGAGAGGAAAAAATTCACACTTTTATTACAGTATATTGCTATAATTTTTTATTTTTAATATTAGTTATTATTGTCCATTTCTTACTATGCCTAATTTATAAATTAAATTTTCTCATAGGTATGTACAGGGGAAAAAAAAGCAATATATAGAATTCAGTATTGTCCATGTTTCAGACATCTATTGGGGTGTCTTGGAACATATTCCCTGCAGATAAATGGGAACCACCATATTCTCCACTGTATTCTTTCTCTCTCTCTCTCTCTATACTGAGATTTGAACCTAGGCACTTTACACAGAGTTACATCCCCATTTCTTTTTCAATTTTTTTTTTTTTTTTTTTGGTACTGGAGATTGAACTCAGAGGCACTCAACCACTGAACCACATCCCCGGCCCTATTTTGTGTTTTATGTACAGACAGGGTTTCACTGAGTTGCTTAGCGCCTCGCCATTGCTGAGGCTGGCTTTGAACTTGCAATTCTCCTGTCTCAGCCTCCCTAAGTGCTGGGATTACAGGCTTGTGCCACCGCGCTCAGCTCCTTTTTCAAATTTTTAATTTTCAGACAGTCTTGCTAAGTTGATGAGGCTGGCCTAGAACTTGTGATCCTCCTACCTCAGACTCCCAAGTTGCTTAGATTACAGGCGGGCACCACCAAACCCAGCTTTACTGTTTATTTTATGACGACTGTCCTAACATGACATAACTAAGTGGTTTAAAGAAAGGCTCAGCATCCTTATTCCTAAATCCAAGTCCCCAGGTCTGTGGAGGTTTTATAGTGTTCTCATTCTCATGTACTTCCTACTATTGTGCAATACAAATGGAAACTCTTCCGCTCTTTTCAGGTGAAACCAGTGGGAACGAAAGTGATGCTGAATATCTGCCAAAGAGTGAGTGAGTCAACGGGGTGCTCCCTTTCTTGTGATGATTCTGATTGTGGGTGGAGTGGCACCACCTGCTTTTGTGATTAAGCATGATTTTCCCCACATGAGGCTTCATTTTGTAGGTTATTTCTTCATTTTTAGAATCTGTTGCAGTTTGAAGAACTAAATAGTACACCACTGGTGTTTTACAGCATTAGAAATCTCCTATAGTGGAGTGAAGCAAACCAACATGGTTCTTAGGATGGAATATTGTTAGGGGAGCAGCAGAGAGCTGCATGTCTAGACATATCTACAGCAGTTTCATGGCAGCCAAAACAGAGTATGTGAGTCACCTGCTGAGAAAAATACCTAGTGTTAAATGTCTGATTTTTTCATAGTAACTCAAGTGTACTTATTAAGTGACTCTAATACTTCTGACATTAAGAAAGGAAATATTTATCTGTTTTTGTGGCACTTATATTTCAAATTATTATGCTGTGTATGTTAGAGTACAGAATGCATGATGCATTTCTGGCTCTCTTTGTCCAAGCACTTTATGATGCTCTGTGTCTTCATTTAATGAACTGTCAAAGCAAGTTATGTACTTCGTTTTTAACTACCTGAGACTAAGGCACAGAAGAGTAAGAGATGTAAATTATCAAAGCTGAGTACAGGGTAGTTCCAAGTCTGATACTCTAATCTTATGATTAATAGTCTTATGCTCTTTCTATTGGCCTGAATTTCTTCAGGTGTCTCATTCTATAGCCTGACTGAAGATGAAACTTAAAGCATCATCAGGTTCAGCCTTGATGTGTAAGGATGATTTAGTGCTATTGCTAATGAGAAACAGGACCTAAAATTGGCCTTGACTTGAACTCAACCCTTTGATGTGCATAAAGTTGTGCCTAAAACACTAAATGTACTGGATAATTAATTCTAGAGAGCCATTCCTAGTTGTACTTTTTAAATGTTTTTAATAGTTTAATCTACAGTGTAACTTTTTTATCTTTTTTTAATTTTTTTTAATTTTTGTTCTTTTTACATATACATGACAATAGAGTGTATTTTGACATATTATGCATACATGAAGTATAACTTTCCTTTTTTTTTTTAGTTGTTGATGGACCTTTATTTTATTTATTTATATGTGGTGCTGAGAATCAAACCCAGTGTCTCACACATGCTAGGCAAGTGCTCTACCAGTGAACTACAATCCCAACCCTAACTTCCCATTGTTTTTTTTATATATATATATATTTTAGTTGTTGATGGATCTTTATTTTATTCATTTATTATTTATATGTGGTGCTGAGGATCGAACCCAGTGCCTCATGCACGTGAGGCAAGTACTTTACCACTGAGCTACAGCCTCAGCTCCCCCAACTTCCCGTTTCTGTGGTTGTACACTATGTGGAATTACACTGGTCATGTATTCATATATAAACATAGGAAAGTTCTGTCCAATTCATTCTATTATCTGTCCTGTTCCCATCCCTTCATTCCCCTTTGTCTAATCCAGTGAATTTCTGTTCTTCCCTCCACCCCCTTTTTTCGTGTTAGCCTCTCCATATCAGAAAGAACATTGGGCCTTTGGTTTTTGGGGATTGTACAATGTAACTTCTTTTAGGGAAGAATGCATCATATCTCAAAAAGACAGCTTAGAGGCTGAGTCGTTTGGTCAGTGGCTCAGAATAACATGAACAAATTTCTGGAGCATGCAGACTCTTCTGCAAATGCACCACACAAATTATTAAAAATTCAGAGATAAATGAGAATAGAAGATAGATTCTATCCAGTTGGGGGTGGTATGTACTATTTATTTGCCGTGTTCTGTTTAAACAGTATGCTTCCAAAATTTCCTTCTTTTGAGGAATAGCTTTTTAATATGGATGTCTTCTTCCACTTCATTATTTTCCTCTTGATTTTAGCACCATTTGTTGATATAAAAACATATCCATCATTAGTAATATGTACCAAGGAGAGAAAGGAAAAGGACATTTCTTTAATGTGAAAATAACTTGTTTTGACTTTATCAAACTAATCCCATCTGTACCTTGTGCTCTGTAGGACTCAGTTCTTTTATCAGGTGTTCCCCTCCCCCTTGATTTCCTGGCATTCCCAGCAGTGGCATCTGTTGTTTTCCATGTGTTCTTGTGTGCTGCCTTAGGATAGCATAGTATGTGTTGGATGTACATAGCGTATCAGTTGGAACATGCAATGTTATTCTCTCTGCTGGCAGGAAGTGGAGTGGGGTCCCTGGGCATTTGTGAGGTTCTGCATTTTCCCCCTGAGTGTGTCATAGCACTAATAGGTGTGTGTGTGTGTGGCAGATATTCGTTAGTCAGTGTCATTCAGCAGTGACCCAGTAAAGATTGGTCCTATATGGGTCATGACCTTGGGACTAGAGGGCCTCAGAGGAAAACTCATGCTATGTGATTTCATTACAGATCGCCACAAACGCTTAGCCCAACTGCAACAATCTTCCAAGAGGAATCCTCACTACCAGACTTTGGAGCGGGATCTTATTGAACTGCAGGAGCAGCAGCTGTTTGAACTTTTTGTGGTGGTGTCTCTGCAGAAGAAGACATCAGGAGTAAGCTACGTTCCTCATATCATTCAGCAGTTCCCCAGCAAAGTAAGTACAAGGAGGCCAAGAAGCATTCAGGAACGTTCCTGTGTGCCATGTATGTTTATTTCCTCTATTACTTATTGCTGTCTCAACCAGCTTTTATCATACATGTAGGATCTGGTAAGCAACTTTGATGACATCTTTCACCAGGCATAAACTACAACCAAATGGGAAATGGGGGAGAATTAACTCATTCTCCAAATTAGATTTTTTTTTAAATTTTTAGATTCACCATTTGGTAATCTTCAGCAGGTTAAAAAGCTTCAATCTTTTTATCCCTAGAGAGGCAGATTAGTGTATTGCTTTATAGCTTGCACTCTGAGCCAACACTGTATTTGCCATCTATTAGCACAGTGCCTTTGAGCAGTTACTTAACCTTTCCATGCCTTAGTTTCTTCATTTGAAAAGTAGGCATAATCATAATGGTATCTACCCCTTTGAGATGTAGTAAAGTTTAAATGAGCTGATTTACATAAGGCACTTAAAACAGTGTCTGACATACAATGAACTCTATATAAAGTTATCCATTATTAGTGAGAATTTAATGAGATAACATATGTAAGGTGCTTAGTGTGGTTCCTCATACAAAGCATGTACTTAATAAATGATAGCTATTATTAACACAATTATTTGGTTTGCTCTACCTTTTTTTAAAAACCATTCATTCATTTAATTAAATATTGTACCTGCTGTTTGCCAGGATTAGATGATGGGATTGCAACTAAAATAGGTTTTCTTAGTCTCTGCTCTCACAGAGCCTTTTGAGCCTATGAGAATATTGATCCATGCATATGTGTCTCCTTCCTTCCTTTTCTTTCTCCTTCCTTCCTTCCTTTCTTTTTTCTTTTTCTCTTTCTTTCTTGTTTCTTTAGTATTTTTATAAAAATAACATCAATAACTTCTGTGGCTGAGCACAGTGGTGCATGCTTGTGATCCCAGTGACTCCAGAAGCTGGGGTGGGAGGATCACAAGTTCAAAGGCAGGCTCAGCAACTTAGCAAGACCCTAAGCAACTTAGTGAGACTCTGTCTCAAAATAGAAAGGGCTGGGGATGTGGCTCAGTGGCTAAGCACCCCTGGGTTGGATCCCCAATAACAAAAACAAACAAACAAAAACAACTTTTGTTGCAGGTGTTTAAAAATTATTTTTCAAGCCCAGCACAGTGGCTTTGGGAAGCTGAGACAGGAGAATTGCGAGTTCAAAGCCAGTCTCAGCAACAGCGAGGTGCTAAGCAACTCAGTGAGACCCTGTCTGTACATAAAACACAAAATAGAGCTGGGGATGTGGCTCAGTGGTCGAGTGCCCCTGAGTTCAATCCACAGTACCAAATAAATAAATAAATAAATAAAAATCATATTTCAGTTAGATGTGATGGCCCAGTCACTCAGGAGGCTGAGATAGGAGGATGGCAAGTTTGAGGCCAGCTTGGACAATTTAGCAAGAAACTGTCTCAAAATAAAATAAAAAGGACTAGGAGCATATCTCAGTGGTAGAGCACTTGCCTAGCACGTGAGAGACCCGGGGTTTAATCTCTAGTACCCCCCCCCAAAATCAGATTTCAGAGGCTAGATATGTAACTCATGCCTGAGGCCCTAGGTGCAAGCCCAACAACCCTAGCGCCCCCCCAAACCAAATTTCACATACATATCTGTATTTCTGCCTTGTCATGAGAAACTGGAAAGATTAGCAACACTTAGCCTGCATTCCAAATGTCAGGAAATGACTGAAACTGGGTAAAGAGCAAGACTTCTTGGGCCAGTATAGTTCTATAAGACCCCTCACTCAGGAGGGCTCTATAAGTTGGAGTTAATGCTCTGTAGTCACCGTCTTGAAGTGCCTAATAATTTTATCTTTGAATTTGTATTTGTTATTAGTTGAAATTTGATAGGACAGTTGGACTTGTGCCAAGGACTTTTTGTGGTTGTTGTTGTTGTTGTTGTTTGTTTTTTGAGGTACTGGAGACTGAACCCAAGGCCCCTCTACCACTGAGCTACATCCCCAGCCCTTTACATTTTTTTATTTTTGCAGGGTACCATGGATTGAATTCAGGGACATTCAACCACTGAGCCACATCCCCAGCCCTATTTTGTATTTTATTTAGAGACAGGGTCTCATTTAGTGGCTTAGTGCCTCACTTTTGCTGAGGCTGGCTTTGAACTCATTATCCTCCTGCCTCAAACTCTTGGGCCACTGGGATTCCAGGCATGCACCACTGTGCTTGGCTTTATTTTTCATTTTTGAGAGAGTTTTATACTGTACTTTTGAGATAGTATCCCAGGCTGGCCTCAGACTTGTGATCCTCCTGCCTCAGCCTCCTGAGTAGCCTCAATTACAGGTGTGTGCCACTGTTCCCAGCTTGTTCCAGGGTCTTAAAGCTTCAGTACCTTGATCTTACCTCCTATTGCCCTCCTGGGATGAGTTCACTAATTATCCTGGTTCACTGGGTCCTTTATGACTGACTTCCTTTCCATCCCCATAGAGTGACTGCTGCCATCTTCTGTCTCTGGCAGGGACCTGGGCATTGGCATGGGGGAGAGTGGGCTCAGGCAAGCATTCTTCTGCAGCATCTGTAGGCAAAGCTTGGGGACAGCCCTTCCTGCACTGCCCTGGCCTGGTAGCACCACATGTCTTCAGTGGATGACTTGATGGAGTCAAGCCTTTTCAAGTGTGGAAAGTACTAAGTATCCCAAGTACCAAGCACAATCCCAGTGTGGAGACTGTAGCTCTTGGGGATTGCCCAATTGCCTTTTGTTAAAATTGTGGCTCCATGGTAAGAGAAGATACCAGGCTAATTTCCCTATGTCTTGCCGGGATACAGAGTGTCAGTTCTGCTGCTGGCCAAGGAGGAAACCCAGCAGCTGGTGGACTACTTATACCAGATTGCAGACCCAGGCCTTGGGCACATGTGGGGATATATACTTGTCTCCCAGTATCCTTGAGCCCAAGGGAGAGTGACATTAAATAGCAAATAAAAACCTCCTTATAGGTTGTAAGACCACAGAAGGAAAAAAAAAAGATTTTACATTGTATTTTTCTTTTATTTTATATTTAATTTTTTCCCAATTTTTGAATAAGAACCCCACATTTTCATTTTGCACCATGCTCTGCAAATTCTCTAGCTGGCCCCCAAATAAGAAGTTATCCCAGAACGGGGCACAGTGGCACATGCCTGTAATCCCAGTGGCTCAGGAGGCTGAGGCGGGAGGATCACAAATTCAAAGGCAGCCTCAGCAACTTAGCAAGGCCCTAAGCAACTAGTGAAACCCTGTCTCAAAATAAAAAATAAGCCAGGCACAGTGGCACAAGCCTGTAATCCCAGCACTTAGGGAGGCTGAGACAGGAGAATCACAAGTTCAAAGCCAGCCTCAGCAACAGGGAGGCGCTAAGCAACTCAGTGAGACCCTGTCTCTACATAAAACACAAAATAGGGCTGGGGATGTGGCTCAGTGGTCAAGTGCCCCGGAGCTCAATCTCCAGTACCAAAAAATTAATTAATTAATTAATTAATTAATTAAATTAAAAAGGGCTGGAGATGTGAGTCAGTGGTTAAGTGTCCCTAGGGTCAATCCCCAGTACAAAAAAAAACAAAAGTTATCCCTTTAAAAAGGACATTTACTGATTTTCCAGTTTATTACTTGCACCCCTTCTCATTTATCTGCTGAGCCACTTTGGGACTTTGGATTTATAACCCTGAGTTATGTGGTTCACTAAATAAGTTAGTGAAACACAACTGTATTGGAATCTAGAAGCCATTTCCTGCATGGGTTCTCATTTTTCTAAATGTCCTCAACAACATCCCTACAGTAAATAAATTCATAACTTTAATTTCTCATAAAATTCCTTCATGTAGCCTAAAAGCATAATGTCATAGCATTGTTTAATAAAATGTACTATAATATCTAGTCTAAAATAATGTTATCAAGTTTGCCCCTAAGAGGAGCTTAATTTTTTTTTCCTGGTTTCAATTAGTCTTACAGTTGGAAAGGGAAATCTACATCTGAATTAATAGACTTAACCAGATAAGGACACAGTTAATTCTGGCAATGATTCAGGAATGTCTCTTAAGTAAGTCACTTACCATCTTTGTGCCTTAGGCACTCATCACTTATGGGGAGTAAGACTGGATCCTGATCAAACCCCTTTTGAATCCTCTTGTGGAAAACCTTGGATGATAATGATTGTGGAAAGTATTTTTATATTTTAACAATATAAAAATTAAAGACTATGATTCAACTAAATTTGTGTTAGTTCCTTCTTTCCCTTCTTCCTTTTTGTGGTGCTGGGGATAGAATGCAGGGTCTTGAACATGCTGGGCAAGTGCTTTGTCACTGAACTCCATACCTAGCCCGGATGTTTTTGTTTTTTAGAGCTTATTATTAATAATGTGAAATCAATGTGATAACTAGACTTATGTGCTTATTTTTGTAGAGGACAGGTAGTACTAATTTCTAAATGTCTTTTGGTTTAACTAAATTTAGACTGTCTTTTAAAATGCAATGCCACTTTTACACAAGACTCTTCCATGGTAAAATTTTACAGGAAGTTGCAAACCAGTAATTAGGTAGCAAAAATTATATGCTAAGGGAAATGATTATATATGGGATGGATTCTAAAAATAGTATTTTTCTAAATAACATTCATCTACCTTGATTATTGATCAGAGAATGTCTTGAGCTAACTAGGTTTTTGCTATTTGTAATATTATAGAATGAATTTTTATTTATCATATGTCCCATGACTCATAAAAATACTGGGTTTCTACTAGTGAATGAATCCTGAATTAAGATTCTGCCTCTGAAAATGTGGCTGTATGTCCAGATTCATAATATTACACTAAACCAAATTTAACATTTTATTATAGAAAGAATAGAGTCAAGAGTCACATATCTGAGACCCTTTTGAAACAGAGAAAGCTCAGAAGTAAAATGCTGATGGGAAGAGACAATTTATTTTCCTCTGCCAGCCTGCATTTAAAATAAGGATATATTTAACCCAGAAAAGAACAGATGCACTGCATTTATAAAAGTCAGATATAAATGTTATATCACTCAATTCTTCTATTAATTTATTTTTATTGCTCCCACTGCCAAAAAGTGCACTGTTACACATAGGTGAATTAAATGAAAAGAAAAATACAAGCCAGGCACAGTGGCACGCGCCTGTAATCTCAGCACTTTGGGAGGCTGAGACAGGAGAATCACGAGTTCAAAGCCAGCCTCAGCGACAGTGAGGCACTAAGCAACTTAGACCCTGTCTCTACAAAAAACACAAAATAGGTCTGGGGATGTGGCTCAGTGGTCAAGTGGCCCTGAGTTCAATCCCTGGTACCAAAGAAAGAAAGAAAGAAAGAAAGAAAGAAGCCGGGTGCGGTGGCGCAAGCCTGTAATCCCAGCACTTAGGTAGGCTGAGACAGGAGAATTGCAAGTTCAAAGCCAGCCTCTGCAACAGCAAGGTGCTAAGCAACTCAGTGAGACCCTGTCTCTACATTAAACCACAAAATCGGGCTGGGGATGTGCCTCAGTGGTCAAGTGCCCCTGAGTTCAATCTCCAGTACCAAAAAAAAAGAAAGAAAGAAAAACCTGTGCAGTGAATGCTTTATGAAAAGCTGTTTACTTCAAGTTAACTCTGAAGTATTATCTAGTTTAGATTTTTTCTACTGAACTTTTTCTGCTGAATTTCAGGATAAATATAGTATTAGATTTTAATATCTTTATAATTTTTGTTAGAATGCTTTGTTGAAAAGAAGGGACACCCAGTGTTGCCTCCTTAATGTCGTATGTATCCATTCAATAAACAGGAGAGAGGTGGTCAAGATATATAAAGCATAAACCACTAGCGCCTTGAAGTTTGACTCTTAAAAAAGAGTCTGCCTCTAGATAAGAAACTATCTGCAACCACCTTCTTTACACTAGATTATAGGATCTCTACAAGGATCATTTCTGTGTAAAAATAGGATTCTTTATTCTTAGTAACTGTTCTCAGTGCATCTTCCGTGATTTTCAGTCTTGCCCTTCCTGTTTTGTTAAGCACAAAACCACACTGAGACATTTGCTCAGGCTTATCAGACATCTCTTTTCCTGAGACCAGGCTGAGTTTTTATTTGTAATCTCTACTTTCATAGAATAATGTCACCTACGTTGTTATCTTTTTCAGGGTGATCATGGCTTTAAACAGTCCAGAGACACTGAGGAGAGGCTCAAAGTTATCCCAAAATTTTGTTTTCCTGATTCAGAAGACTGGGCACCAACCTCAGAACTAAAAAGGTGAATGGGCTACTTTATCTGATTTCTATTTGTTAGAACTGCCAAAGTAGAACCAGAGTATTTGAGAAATGGGTAGAACTAGGGGTGAAGTTTTGTGAACACTGTGGCAGACCAAGGATACAGTGGGAGGAAAGGAAGAAAAAGAAAGAGTTAGAACTTTTCCTATATGTGACTTGAAAAAGAAAAAGGAAAACAGGCTGTGGTTGTGGCTCAGTGGTAGAGCGCTTGCCTAGCAAGCGTGAAATACTGGGTTTGATCCTCAGCACCACATAAAAACAAATAAAAAAAAAAAATAAAGGTATTGCATTCTTCTACAACTAAAATATTTTTTTAAGTTAAAAAAAAAGGAAAACAATAATTTCAGGGTCAAAAAGAAAACAAGTTTGAGAGTCTCTTCAATTCATTGGTTTTGCTGAAAAAAATAGTTCTATCTTATATACAATAAGGAGTGGCCCAGAGTGCACTGAAAATGAAAAAAAGATTTGGTCTTTGGGACTCTAGTCCTAGAAACAGAGATAAAAAGAACAATGTCCTCATCTTGTTTCTCCTACAAGTGGATAAAAAAAACCACATCCCAGATTATACCATTCCCCCTGTGGAACTTATGTGTGTGTGTGGTTTTTTTTAAATATTTGTTTTAGTTGTAGATGAACACAATATCTTTATTTTATTTACTTTTTTTTATGTGGTGCTGAGGATTGAACCCAATGCCTCAGGCATGCAAGGCAAGTGCTCTACCACTGAGCCACAATCTCAGCCCCCTGTGGAACTTGTTTTGAGGGAGACTATAGTTTGTGAGGTGTGGGTGTATTTGAGAAGGGAAGAATTAAAGAGAAAATTGCATGTTTTTGTTTGTTTGCTGGTACTGGGGATTGAACCCAGGTGTGGTATATCACTGAGCTACATCCCAATTATTTTTTTTTTTTGAGACAGAGTCTCACTAAACTGCCAAGGCTGTCCTAAAATTGCTATTCTCCTGCCTCAGCCTCCTGAGTCACTAGGATTACAGGTATATGCACTGTGCCTGGCAGAAATTATGATTTGTATTAATAAACAATTATCATCCCTGAATTCTGCTTCTAAATAGATATAACTTCTTTATTCAGAATTATAATTATTAAGCCAGGTGTGATGATGTGCTACTATAGTTCCAGATACTTGGGAGGCTGAGGCAGAATTGCTTGAACCCAGGAGTTTGAGACTGGCCTGGGCAATGCAGTGAGACCTCATGTCAAAAAAACAAAAACAAACAAAAGAACCCTGTAATTTTATTAACAATGCTTTTTAGGTTGAAATGCTTAAGTGAGCCATATCACATGCCCAGTGTCCTGCTGGATAATAGTCTTAGCTGTTACCCAAGTGGCCCTGCCCTGCCTCCAGACTTGGCTGCCCTCTCATTGCCAGCTTAGCCTGATTACTGTTCTCCATCTCTCAGCCATAAACTCTGGTGGTATTATGTTGTCCATAGCACCGCTAACCACATAAGCAGCTGCTTCTTCTTTTTTTTTTTTTTTTTTGGTACCGGGAATTGAACTCAGGGGTACTTGACCACTGAACCACATCCTCAGCCCTATTTTGTGTTTTATGTAGAGACAGGGTCTCACTGAGTTGCTTAGCACCTCCCTGTTGCTGAGGCTGGCTTTGAACTCGCGATTCTCCTGTCTCAAGCCTCCCAAAGTGCTGGGATTACAGGCTTGAGCCACCACATTGGGCCATAAGCAGCTTCTTTCATATTGGCCTGGCTTTTCCCCCAGGTTAAGATGTTTATTTCAGAATATTTGGAAAATATGGAACAGTAAATAAAAAGCAATTCGAAACCACTGTCAATCTTGTTACTCAGAAATAATCCTTATAAATATTCTGGCATATTCCTTTCTAATCTTTGGCCATATGTAAATATATAACAATTATTTAAATATAGATCTCTTGATTATTAATGAGTTTCTTTTTTGGGCATCTTTAGGTCTTTTTTTTTCTTTTTGGTAAATTATCTATATATATCTTTTGTCCATGTTTCCATTGAGGAATTGATGTTTTTTCTATTAATTATTTTATTTATATGTTTATTTTTATGTGGTGTTAAGGATCAAACCCAGTGCCTCACACTTGCTAGGCAAGTGCACTGCCACTGACCTATAGCCTCAGCCCCTCCTATTTTTTTTTTTTTAAACAGAGGCCTCTTTTTTTTTTTTTTAAACTTTATTTTTTTTATTTATTTTTATGTGGTGCTGAGGATAGAACCCAGTGCCTCACGCATGGTAGGCAAGCGCTCTACCACTGAGCTATAGCCCCAGCCCCAGCCCCTCCTATTAATTGGGACATAGTAAGGATATAATCTTTTTCTATTACTGTTCCATGTAGCCTTTTACAACTAAATAGAAGAATTTGTAATGGAGAAATGGTATATCAAAATACTTTATAACTTACCTGTGTGCTTGACTAAATTGGACATTTAACAAAAGAAAAATAGGATTGATACATAGCTAGATTGCATAAACAAGAAATTAGAAGGGGTCAACAGCACCAACAGCATATCCCATACCTGTTTGCTTACTCCAGTACTAGGCAAGATATTCTCAAGCCCTGGATGTTCCTCAGGAGGAATGTGACTTGAAATAAATGTAATATTAATGCTTCCTTTAATATCACAAAATGACTGCTGTTGGACCCTTATTTTCGATTGTTTGTTCCATGAGTAATGCATAAGCAGTTGTTTGCATCTCAAAATAACTATTGGCTGTTTTTTCAGTGAAACATTTTCCTTTGTCTTGACTGGTGAAGATGGAAGTCGGTGGTTTGGTTACTGTAAGAAGCTGTTGGTAAGTACCAGACTTGTGTTATAGAGTTGGTCAAGGAATAATAGAGTACAGACTTCAGAAACACTGTCTCTAGATAAGTCTGAGGACTACTCAGTGATCTGTGTATTAAAAGAAATTAAAATAACTTTACATAGCAACATCAAGATAGAGGTTAGCCACGAATAAGATGGAGGTTAGTTCTAGAATAAAAAGGGTATGGATTTTTTTTTAAAAATTTATTTGTTTATAATAAAATAACTTCTCACATAGTAGATGTATATCAGTGTGGGTATATTTGAGGATTGGAGTACAAAGAGCCAATCAATAGAGCTTTGAGTTACTCACTAACCATTTTAGAGCTTTCTTTTTGTTTAAGTGCTTTCATTCAACTTGGAATAAATCACGTTACCGTTTTTAGAATAAATCATGCTATCATTTTTAGCACTTTTCCTATCTTTCATTGTTCACTAAAAATAAGATCCTTATATCCTTCTCTGTCGAAACTTATGTTAAAAAAGCTGGGGCCAAGCTAGGTGCAGTGGCGCACACTTGTAATCCCAGCACTTTGGGAGGCTGAGACAGAATTGCGAGTTCAAAGCCAGCCTCAGCAACGGCGAGGCACTAAGCAACTCAGTGAGACCCTGTCTCTACATAAAACACAAAATAGGGCTGGGGATGTGGCTCAGTGGTCAAGTGCTCCTGAGTTCAATCCCCAGTATCAAAATTAATTAATTAATTTAAAAATAAAAGAAGCTAGGCATGGTGGTGCATGCCTGTAGGCCCAGCTACTTGAGAGGCTAAGGCAGAAGCATTGCCTGAGCCTAGCAGTTTGAGGCCAGCCTGAGTGACATAGCAAAACCCATGTCATAAAAAGAATTTTCAAATAATATTAATAGTCAAAATTATTAAAGACTTGTGCTGCTTGATTTTTGTCATTGTTGCTTTTCCTTTTAGCCAGAAGGCAAGGGAAAGCAACTCCCTGAGGTCTACTGCATGGTTAGTCGCCTAGGCTGCTTCAATCTTTTTTCAAAGGTAAGTGAATAATGGAATCTGAAAAATGATGTTCTTTCTGATCTCCAAAGAAGTTTCGTTGCTGATGACTGCACTGAAAAACAGTGGCATAGACTTTGACAAATTATTTTAGAAAGGTTCCCTACAGGGGCTGTGGGTGTAGCTGTATTATTCTCATTTTGGTTTGCTAAAACTCAGTTTTGAAAGACTATAGTCTGAAGCATCTCTTTTCTTCTCTAATGTTTTTTCCTAGACCCCAAATTGCAGGATATCATTTTCAGTGTTACCTTCTTTGCCCTTTCCTTAGTGAAATGAAAAGGAACTCATCTTCTAAAAATAATCTGATTTATCTTAGTAACTTTTCTTAGGGTTGTAAAGATACCTCCAACAGATATGATGCTATAATGAAATTTTATTGCTTTCAGAAACTTATCTGTCCTAAATTCAAATATGTTTGCCAAATTTGGCAGTTCCTACCATAGGATTCTTTTATGTTTTGAACTGAGTCCATACTAAAATAACATATATTGTGTGTGTAGATTCTGGATGAAGTAGAGAAGAGAAGAGAAATGTCTCCTGCTCTCGTTTACCCGTTCATGCGAAGTGTAATGGAAGCTCCTTTCCCAGCTCCTGGTCGCACCATCACAGTTAAGAGCTACCTCCCTGGGGCTGGAGATGGGGTAAGTTAGCTCATTTTGAAAAGATTTGATAGCTGCCAAATAGCAGACCTTGTACTATAGGGAGAGTTTCCAGAAACCTAAAGGAATAGTTTCCTCTTTGCATAAACTGTGAATAATATTTTTTATTCCTACGAAGCACTGAAGAGATATCCAATTGATCTGAAGTAGTTGAACCAAGACCCAAAGTTATCCTACTGTTTTTAGTCAGCTTTTTCACTGCTGTGACTAAAGATCTGCCCAGAACAATTTTAAAGGAGGAAAAGTTTATTTGAGGGCTCACAGTTTCAGAGGTCTTAGTCCATAGAAGGTCATTTCCATTCCTCGGCTCGAGGTGACACAGAACTTTATGATGGAAGAGTGTGACAGAGGGAAGCAGCTGACACAGTGATCAGGAAACAAAGACACACTTTACTCGCCAGATACAAATATATACCCAAAGCGATACCCCAGTTCTCACCTCCTCCAGCCACACCCTATCCCTTCAGTTACCACGCAGTTAATCTCCATCAGGGGATTAACTCACCGATTTGGTTAAGACTCTTAAAACCCAGTCATTTGTCATCTGAACCTTCTTGCACTGTCTCACATGTGAGCTTTTGGGGGACACCACATCTAAACCATAACACCTACCATACATAGATTAGATCCCTCTGTAGTAACAGTTTTAGTGTGATAAAAGATGATTATACATGTTATTTTCAGATGGAATAAAGATTTTCCCAGAAATTTATAGCAAAAAAAAACCCTACAGGATCTTAGGATTAGTGTAGGCAATTTCACCAACACTTTGTAGCAGACCCTTTTTCTAGAACTTAAGTGGTAAAAGCATGAGAGGATCTGTTAGTGCTATCATTATGGGTTGTTTTCCAACATTAACTCCCCTGATTCAAATTCTTGCATTTCAGTCAATTGAACTCTGCCGACCACTAGATTCACGATTGGAACATGTGGACTTTGAATGCCTTTTTAAGTGCCTAAGCGTGTGTCATCTCATCCGGGTCTGTGCCTCTCTCCTCTTGGAGCGGAGAGTGATATTTGTTGCTAACAGCCTAAGGTAAGAAATAAGTGAAAAATATTAATTCATACTGGTGCTTGTCCTTTTGTTTTGTTTTTTGTATTTCTTCATTTTTTTCTGTTGTTGTTTTTACTATTTTAAAACAGGCATATTG
>PVHX01003337.1:101706-145626 GCA_004024805.1 Geosciurus inauris
GAGGTGGGAGGAAGGAAAGGGGAATGGGCATAGTAATGATGGTTGTTTGAGATGGTCATTACTACCCCTGGCACATCTATGAAGACTCTAATGGTGTGACTTTATCTGGTTTGCAATCAGAGAAATGGAAAAACTGAGCTCTGGTTATGTACTATGACTTGAAATGCATTTAAATAAAATAACTAAATTAAAAAAAAAACAGGCATATTTTTAAAAAATCTAAAATTAGTCTCTCAATTACCTAATGCTGTAATGACATGAATAATTCCAAATGCTAATTAGATAGCCATTTGCATTAGTCTATAACAATGACATTTTGGGGTTAATAGATTTCCTTTCAAAATGTATTTTTGCTTAAACTGTTGTTAAAAATTGGTATTGCTAGTCTGGTACAGTGGTTCTTGCCTGTAGTCTCATCTACTTGAGAAAATAAAGCAGGAGGATCACTTGAGCCCAGGAGTTCAAGGCCAGCCTACACAACACAGCAAGACCCTAACTCTCAAACAACTACTACCAAAAATAATAATAATAATAATAATAATAATAATATTGCTTTTCTATTTGCACACTAATTTTTAGCTTGAGAAATTATGGAGAACAATTGGGTTGAGATTAAATATTTTCAGTAAATTAAAATTTTAAATAAAATGGCAAAAATTACTGAGTATTCACAGAGTTGTAAACCTGTGAACACTAACCAGCCTCAATCTAACCAAACCAGCCTCAATTTGTAATTCTTTCACATAATATCTGGAACACCTTCCATGTGTTGCTCTGTGTGTAACAACATTTGCTTTCTCCTCTGTCTAGCACCCTATCAAAATGTGGCCATGCTGTGGTTGCTACACTGTATCCATTCACCTGGCAACACACCTACATCCCAGTCCTACCAGCATCTATGATTGACATTGTGTGCTCACCTACTCCATTCCTCATTGGCATCCTGTCTTGCTCCTTACCACAACTCCAGGATCTACCCATTGAAGAGGTGAGATGGAATAAGTGTAATAACCTGTGAAAACTATTAGAGCACTGACAAATGAAACTAAGTGCTCTTTAAGAATGGTAGAATTAGCCAGGCACGGTGGCGCAAGCCTGTAATCCCAGCACTTAGGGAGGCTGAGACAGGAGAATTGTGAGTTCAAAGCCAGCCTCAGCAATGCAAAGCCAGCCTCAGCCTTAGCGCCTCAGCCAGGCACTAAGCAACTCAGTGAGACCCTGTCTCTACATAAAACACAAAATAGGGCTG
Organism: Geosciurus inauris; assembly: GCA_004024805.1. NCBI lineage: Eukaryota > Metazoa > Chordata > Mammalia > Rodentia > Sciuridae > Geosciurus > Geosciurus inauris. The sequence continues at coordinate 102,956 of PVHX01003337.1, forward strand.
GGGATGGGGCTCAGTGGTCGAGTGCCCCTGGGTTCAATCTCTAGTACCAAAAAAAAAAAAATGAGTGAATCAAAATACATTTTGCTGTCATGTATACCTAATTAGAATAAATAAATTTTTAAAGAGTGAATGAATACTTCCATAACATGGCTTTGGAATGGAATGGAATATTATAGTAATGGAGTTAGTACCGGCACCTTAGAAGTCTCCAGCATGCTTTCTTCTAATCTCTGATCCCCTCCCCATTCCCCACAAAAGGTCACCACTATCTTGACTTTTATGGTATTCATTTACTTGGGTTTTTTCATAGTTTTACCCTCATGCATGCATCCCTAAACAGTATAATGCAGCTTTGCCTGTTTTTAATCTTGATATAAATGGATTCATATAGTATAGGTTTTATCTGGCTTCTTTTGTTCAACATTTTATGTGTCAAATTCATCCATATTAATGAGTTTAACATTAGGTGGGTCATTCATATTGTGTATAGTATTCTATTGTGTGAATCGACCACAATTTTCTTATCCATTCTGCAGTTGAACATTTGAATTGTTTTCAGCTTGAGGTTATTATGAATAATCCTGCTATAAATATTTTTATACATGACCCTTGGTAAACCCATGCATGCAGTTCTATGGGTATATGCTTAGAAATTGAAGATATGGTAAGCATATCTTCAGTATCAGTAAATAAAGTAAAACAGTTTACCAAAATAGATGTGCCAATTTAAACTCCTTCCAACAGTGTATGAGAGTTCCTGTCGCTCCATATTCTTGTCAACACCATCATCAGTTTGTGTAATTTAACAATATCTTGTGGGTGGGTAGTGGTATTCTCATTTTAGTTTAATTTACATTCCTTGGTTATTGTCGGGATATGTTTACTGGCTATTTGAATATCACCTTTTGTAAAATTTATTGTCTATCTTTCCACTTGATTACTTATCCTCTTATTGATGTGTAAGATGTCTGTATGTGTGGTGCTGGAGATGGAACCCAGGGCCTCACACATGCTAAGTAAGCACTCCACCAGTGAGCTACGCCTCCTGCCCACGAGACCTTTTTATATTCTGGAAACCAGTATGTTTGAGGCTGGCCTTTTCACTTTCCAAAATGATTTTGGCTTTTGTTTGTTTGTTTTCTTTTTTGTTTTGTTTTTATCCTCCACCGCTGTTGCTATATTAAGGATTGACCCAGGAGAGCTTTACCACTGAGCTATGTACCCAGCCCTTTTTACTTTTCATTTTGAGACAGAGTCTTCATAATTTGCTTAGGGCTCTGCTAAATTGCTGAGGTTGGTCTTGAACTTTGTGATCTTCCTACCTCAGCCCCCCAAATTGCTGGAATTACAGGTGCATGCCACTGTGCCCATCTAATCCACCAGGTATTTTTATTTTTATTTTTTGTATAGAATGTAAAGTAGGGGTCATTTCATTTTCCCCCCCTTAGTATGGATAACCACCTGTGCCAGAACCACTTATTGAAAAGACTGTTCTTACCCTACTACTCTACTGCCTTAACTTTTTTTTTTTTTTTGGTATGGGGGATTGAACTCAGGGGCACTTGACCACTGAGCCACATCCCCAGCCTATTTTGTGTTTTATGTAGAAACAGGGTCTCACTGAGTTGCTTTAGTGTCTCGCTGTTGCTGAGGCTGGCTTTGAGCTTGCGATTCTCCTGTCTTAACCTCCCAAAGAGCTGAGATTACAGGCATGTGCCACCGTGCCTGGCTTGCCTTAATCTTTTTTAAGTCTTTTTTAGTCTATAAACTATTATATATATATAAATATTATTATTAATAGTTTTGCAATCTGTTGTTTTGATGGGTTAATTTTTATTTTTTAATTTTTTTATTTTTTGGTACCAGGGATTGAACTCAGGGGTACTCGACCACTGAGCCACATTCCCAGCCCTATTTTGTGTTTTATGTAGAGCCACATTCCCAGCCCTATTTTGTGTTTTATGTAGAGACAGGGTCTCGCTGAGTTGCTTAGCGCCTCACCATTGCTGAGGCTGGCTTTGAACTCATGATTCTTCAATCTCAGCCTCCCAAAGTGCTAGGATTACAGGCATGCACCACCACGCCCAGCGATGGGTTAATTTTCAAATGGACTACAACTTCGAGTCAGTTCTGTTTAAAACAGTTCTCATTGCCTAAGAGTCAAAACACCCCTCCTGATCTAGCAGTACCTAATGTATTTGCCTGTGAATGTCTCTGGTTAAACTTGCCTGACTCCTTTATTTCATAGGTGCTGATAGTTGATCTCTGTGCAGACAAGTTCTTACAGGAGGTGAGTGACAAGGAGGTGATTATATGTTTGGGATATAGAATTCTCTGTAGATGATTAGACAGAAAATATGTGAAAGTACTTAGAGAACATGACTCAGCCAAAACTTTCAGTTCCTACCCATACTTGAATTGACACTGTGACCAATCAGGCAAGACTGACCTGAAAATTTTTGGCATGGGTTTATAGCTATCTATCCCAAAGAAGGAAGGAGGAAACAGAATAATGTCATTTTCAAAAGAAGGAATCATCTTTCAACTCCAGGTGAGTTGACAGAAAGCTCTAATTTAATTAAATTTAAAAAGCACCTTTCAGGCTGGGGATATAGCTCAGCATTAGAGTGCTTGACTAGTGTGCATGAGGCCTGGCCAGGTTCAACAGCACCACAAAATAAGAAAGAGAGAGAGCGAGCTTTTGTTAAGCACTGGTTATTTCTAGACACTCTGTTAAGCAGTTGGAATCTAAAGATGAGTAAGACAAGTTTGAGTCTTCAGGTCTTATAGACTAAGCGGGTATACATATGTATAAAGTTCTAGAAATGATTAAATAGAAATTCCAGCTGAGTGTGGTGGCACACACCAATAACCCAAGCTATTCAGGAGGCTGAGGCAGGAGGATCACAAGTTCAAGACCAGCCTGGGTAACATTGTGAGACCCTGTGTTAAAATAAGAAATAAAGGGGCCGGGGTTTTAGCTCAGTGGTAGAGCACTCGCGTAGCATGTGTGAGACACTGGGTTCAATTCTCAGCACCACATAAAAATAAATAAAATAAAAGTATTATGTCCATCTACAACTAAAATATTAAAATAAATAAATAAGAAATAAAAAGGGTTGGAGAGGTAGCCTAATGGTAATGTGCCCCTTGAGTTCAATGCCCAGGAACTACCCCCCCTCAAAAATCAATTATCTCATCACATTTGAAATATCATTTATCTGGGAATGATTTTAAATCTTTTGGCAGGGTGGTGTTTTGTGTTTTTTTTTTTTTTTTTTTTTTTTAGACAGGGTCTCACTAAGTTGCTGAGGCTGACCACAAACTTGTGATTCTCATACCTCAAGCTTCCAAATCACTGGGATTACAGGCATGTACCACTAAACTCAACTGGGGACAATCTTAGACATAGAGAATAAAACTAGTACATGAATGATATTTGATGCATACATGCCAGAAATTTTTATAAGATTTATTTGTTTTTTAAAGATAAAACCTAAATATATATATATATACCATGAACATCATGGATTCTACTCCATAGAGGGAAGGAAACTTCAGGCTGATTCTTCACCTAAAATTGTACAAGATCAGTTGTGGAATTTAGAGGACTTAACTAGTGCTTGTCTGAGACCTCCCTCAAAGCTCATACGAAATTCCATTTTTCCCTCTCAGGTATCTGATGAGGATGAAATTCTACCATCTAAACTTCAAGCTGCCTTGATACAGATTTTGGAAGAGCGAAATGAAATCTTGGCTCAGGAGAAGAATTTTTCACAAGGTATGAGACAGGGGGGCCAAGGACTTAAAGTTAAGGCAGTAAATACTGAAGCTCAACACTCTGTTAAAGGTTGTACAAAAGTAATATTAGAGCCGGGCGCGGTGGCTCAAGCCTGTAATCCCAGCACTTAGGGAGGCTGAGACAGGAGAATTGTGAGTTCAAAGCCAGCCTCAGCAATGGCAAGGCGCTAAGCAACTCAGTGAGACCCTGTCTCTACATAAAACACAAAATAGGGCTGGGGATGTGGCTCAGTGGTCGAGTACCCCTGAGCTCAATCCCCAGTACCAAAAAAAAAAAAAAAGTAATATTAGATTGCCTATACCTTGAAAGTCTTATGATCAGTCCTTGCTAATTCTGCATATGCCAGGCGTCCTCCTGCTGCAGGGCCTTTGCACTTGCTCAGTTATATTTATAGAATGCTGTTCTTCTAGATATCTACTTAACCCCCCTACCCTTTCTTCTTGTAGGTTCATGCTCATATGTCATTTTCTCTCTGAGTTCTTCCTGAATGTCCTGCTTAAAATTCTACCCACTCCCCTAGAGCTTTGCTAGCCTCTTCTCCTCGCCTTACTTTTTACCATGGTTCTTATCACCACCTAGTAAGTACTTGTTGAATAAATAGGCAAATAGAGTTTACTGGGTGCTTACTCTGAACCAGGCATTATACTAACCACTTAGCATACATTTTATTTTATTCTTTTAATATGCTTAGGAAGCATGTATCATTATGCAATCCCCATTTCACAGATGAGAAAGCTAAGGCTACTTACTGATGGAGAACACTAAGGAAGTAACAGATTTAGAGGACTAATAAAAAATCTAGTTTTTGTTTAAGTTTTAGATCTTAATTTGGACATCCAGTACCTTGCAGATATCCAACTAGAGATGTTAAATAGGCATTTATATATATGCACATATATGTGAATTTGAGATTCAGAGGAAAGATTTGGGCTAGAGACATGCATTAAGAAATTGCTATTTTAGGGCTGGGACTGTGGCTCAGTGGTAGCATGCTTGCCTCGCATGCGTGAGGCACTGGGTTCGATCCTCAGCACCACATAAAAATAATACAATAAAGATATTGTGTCCACCTACAACTAAAAAATATTAAAAAAAAAGAAAAGAAAAGAAAAGAAATTGCTATTTTAGGCCAGGCACAGTAGCACACGCCTGAAATCCCAGCACTTAGGGAGGCTGAGACAGGAGAATCACGAGTTCAAAGCCAGCCTCAGCAACCAATGGTGAGGCGCTAAGCAACTCAGTGAGACCCTGTCTCTACATAAAACACAAAATAGGGCTGGGGATGTGGCTCAGGGGTCGAGTGCCCCTGAGTTCAATCCCCGGTACCAAAAAAAAAAAAAAAAAAAGTAAAGTTAGAGATATACGTATCTGACCAGGGTAACTCCACAAGAGTGGGAACCTAATAGAACAAGTTATACTTTATGTATGTATATTCCACCAAAATACATTCTACTGTCATGTATACTAAAAATAAAAATAACAGTTTTTAAAAGGTATACATATCCTACAACCTAACAAATTAGATTTTAGATAGATACCCTAGACAACATATTGTACCTAATCACAAGTACAATTTTTCATAGACATTATGTGATAGCAAAAACTAAAAACAACCTAAATATCTGTTGACAGAAAAATAATAATATTAAAAATCAATGTTTAAAATGCATATTAAATAAAACTGTAAGTTGAAGAGGAATATAGTTTTATATAGTGTTCAAAGACACAGAAAAACCTAACAGTATGTTATTGAAGTTGTATATAGGTGGGATGAAACTCTAATGATAAGCAAGAGAATAACAAATACAAAATTCCAAATGATGGTCACCCTCTATTTGAGAGAGTAAGGGAGTCACCCAGGGAGCTTTGGAGACATGTTATGTTCTATTTCTAAGCTTTGTGACAAGTTCTTAAGTATTCATTTCACTGTTGATCTTATGAAATATTCATACATGTAAAAAAATGTATAAAGTAGGTACATTAAAATATAAAGTACTGTGGACTGAATTGGAACAAATTATAATCTATGCTTATATAATTATGTTAAAATGAACCTTAATATTATATGTAACTATAATACACTAATAAATTTTTTAAAGTAGAAAGGAATAGAATAGAAGTTATAGAAAAACATAATTTTTTTAAAAAGGAATTAGATGTAAGAAAACAAGTACAACATGTACAGACAACTCTTCTAAGAAACATTGTTATAAAGCGGAAGAGAAGTGGGGCAGTAACTGGGAGGGATGGGAAAATGGAGCATGGATTCTCAATTGCAGAAGAAAAGATATAAGAAGAAAGTCTGTTGGAAAAAATATAACAAAAACCTAGATTAGAATCAAACTGTAATTCAGAAAGAGACCTTAGAAATCACCTGGCCAGTCATAGTGGCACATGCCTGTAATCTGAGCAACTCAGGAGACTAAGGCAGGAGGATAGCAAGGTTGTAGGCAGCCTCGACAACATAGGAAGACCTGTCTCTAAATAAAATAAAAGGGGCTGGAGATGTGGCTCAGTGGTGCAGCACTTGCCTAGCATGGAACCTGATCAGCACTCCCTCATTATACAGATAGGGGCAGGCCAAGAGAGAGAAAGTGAGATACCCACTATTGTACAGCTATGTTATGGTAGAACTCTTGATTATACCTAAGTACGTGATTCCCAGTCCAGGGTGTAGCCCATGTAAAAGAAACAGAGGTATTATGAAGGTGTGAGGTGGGGGGAAATATTCAGATGGAAGAAAAATGAGGAATCTGAACTGAATCTAAGTCAGCCTGGGCCCTAGAAGGCAAAATATACTACAGTATGCCACAGTGTGTTGCAGTAGTTAAGAATCCACCTAACTTGACCAGGCCCAGTGACACATACCTGTAATCCCAGCTACTCAGGAGGCTCAGGCAGGAGGATCACAAGTTCAAGGCCAGCCCCAGCAACTTAGCCAGAACCTAAGCAATTTAATGAAACCCTGTCACAAAATAAAAAGGGGTAGGGGTGTGGCTCAGTGGTGGTAGAGTACCAATGGGTTCAATCCTCAGTACAGGAAAAAAAAAATCATGTCATTTGAGAGTCTAACATCTTTGCTTACTGGATAGGATGATCCTGAAGAATTTCTCTTTGACTATTTGGAGCCTCATTTTCCTCAACTATGAAAGAGAAATCGTGGTACCTACCTCATTATTGTGTTTGTTAAAAGCATTTTATATAATGCCTGTTGTGTCTTAAGCTCTCAGTAAATTATTTTTATGGAATAATCATGGTGCAATATGAGATGAAAAGTTCAAATGGAAACTGATAGTAAATTTGGCTTTAGATGTGTTTTGTTTAATTGATTCATAATCTACCAGTTTCTAAAAGGAACCTGGTATGATGATTTTTAGACAAATGGAATTTACGTGCTAATGAGACAGCCAAACAATGATCAACCATAGATAGCCTGAAAATGTAGAAGGTGAAAAACCAGAGCTGGAGATCTAAGATTGAGTATCCCCAACATAACCAGTTCTCTCTGTGTGCCAGTTAGCTTTTTAAGAAAGGGAATGTTGGCTGAGGTTGTAGCTCAGTGGTAGAGTGCTTTCCTAGCACATGAGAGGCACTGGGTTCAAGCCTCAGCACCACATAAAAATAAATAAATAAAATAAAGGTATTGTGTCCATCTACAACTAAAAAAATTAAAAAAAAAAAAAGAAAGGGAATGTTGAAGAGAAGTGGTCTAAGGATCATACTTAGGAAGAGGATGAAGAGGTAAGAGAAAAGCAAATGTTTTGTCTTAGAGGCAGTACAAGAATCAAAGAATCAGGAGAGCATAAAGCTGTGAGAGAAGAGAAGTGAGGTTCTGGGCACAAATGTAGCACAGAGTTTAAAAGAGGGTAAAAATAGAAAATCAGATTAAATTTGATTGGTTCCCACTGGTGGCCTTTGAAAGAGCAGTTACAGTGAAACCATAGATGTCCAAAGCAAGATGTAAAAGAGTATGTGTGGAGGAAAATGAAAGTCAAAATATAAGCTGTTTGCTTTTTGCTGGTCGTGGACCATGCAAGAAAGCTAAGAATGAGCATTCCTAGATTTACTTTCCATCCTTTAACTTGTGACTCATGAGGCATGACTTCCATCCCGGGAGCCAGTGTTCCCAGATACTCAGCATTTAGGGGATTTTCTCTTTTGTTTCTTTCATTTTGCAGCAGATGTGACACTCAATTCTCTGGTGTCTGAAGCATTTGTCAGGTTTTTTGTGGAATTGGTTGGACATTATTCTTTGAACATGACTGTCACTGAGCGTGGGGAGCGTGTATTCCAGAGGGAGCCATTCCGTAAATCACACACATCCCGAAGTGTACGCCACTTTCTTGATCTTTTCATGGAGACTCAGATGTTTGCAGGATTCATCCAGGACCGAGAGCTTCGGAAAACTGGGGTTAAAGGTCAGTTTTCATCATAGAGTTCTCCTCTTTATTCGGTGATTGCTCAAATGGTATGAATATAATGTAATCCAAAAACAGTGTAAAGCTACAAGGACTCAAACTTGGAATTGTTCAGTTTGAGAATTATTTATTTTGTAATATTGTTTCAGCCATAGAAATATAATATCCTGGTAATAAGAACAAAATTTTATTTAACTAATTTCCAGAGCGTTGAACAGTTTCACCAACATAGTTTTCTTCATAGGTTTATTTGAGGTCCGGGCACTCCAGTACTTGGAAACAATTCCTGAGTCTGAGCCCAGTGGGGTGAACAGAATTTTGCGGAGTCTTGGTGAGTTGCTGTGATTTCCTGTAAGATAAATGTGGCTGAAGGGGGCCAAAAAAAAGCTTTCCATTAAGCAAACCCCATCCCAAAGGCTTTATAATCAGATCAGTGTAACCGCAAGTAGGCCAAGCAAAAAGCATGACCCTAGTTCCAAAGTGTTTTGGAGAAAAATTCTCCAAGGTTGGACCACCCTATCAAAGTAGCCTGTGGGTTACATTTCCCTCTGATGAAGCTCCCTGAACTGTCCCTTTATGGTATAAGTTTCTATACCATGATTATTAATCCTTTTAAGGCTATGTCTCTTGGAGAATCTTATTTTAAATGTGGTCCCTTTTCCCAGAAAAAATATACTTATGTCACGCAAATAAATTTTGCACATAATTTTAGAATGTTCATGGACCCTCCCAAAACCTATCCATAGGTTAGGTTTAGAATGTTCATGGACCCTCCCAAAACCTATCCATAGACTTCAGATTAAAAACACCTGATTTAAAGCTGGGCACGGTGGCGCAAGCCTGTAATCCCAGCACTTAGGGAGGCTAAGACTAGAGAATTGCAAGTTCAAAGCCAGCCTTAACAACCACGAGGTGCCAAGCAACTCAGTGAGACCCTGTCTCTACATAAAACACAAAATAGGGCTGGGCATGTGGCTCAGTGGTCGAGTGCCCCTGAGTTCAATCTCCAGTGCCAAAAAAAAAAAAAAAGAAAAACACCTGATTTAGCCAGGCGCAGTGTTGCACGCCTGTAATCCCAGCACTTTGGGAGGCTGAGACTGGAGACTTGCAAATTCAAAGCCAGCCTCAGCAATGACAAGGTGCTAAGCAACTCAGTGAGACCCTGTCTCTAAATAAAACACAATAGGGCTGGGGATGTGGCTCAGTAGTCGAGTACCCCTAAGTTCAATCCCTGGTACCAAAACAAAACAAAACCAAAAAACCCACCTGATTTAGAGGAACTCTAAGGGAAAAGATAATGCACTTCATAAAGAAACAGTTATTCATGATTTTGTTTTGTTTTGGTTTTGGTACCAGGGACTGAACTCAGGGGTACTCAACCACTGAGCCATATCCCTAGCCCTATTTTGTGTTTTATGTAGAGACAGGGTCTCACTGAGTTGCTTAGAGCCTCGCCATTGCTGAGGCTGTCTTTGAAGTCAGGATTCTCCAGTCTCAGCCTCCCAAAGTGCTGGGATTACAGGCGTGCACCACCACGCCCGACTACTTATGATTTTTTTAAATAGTTACCCAGTATGGTATAAGAACATTGGTAGGGCTACCCTAAAACAATGAAGAACCTGTATTGTGTGGTATTTATACTGGTCTTTAAAATATATTTCTCTCATTAGGTCTTGTCCTTAACTAGCTGAGAGACCACAGACAAATAATGTCTTGGGCTGTTGTTTCATCTTTATACCATGGGATTAGATTAGATCAATGGTTCTCAGCTCCATTACAGATTAATCTCCAGAGAGCCTAAAAATTTTTCCCCAGGGTCTATGAAATCTCTGGGGAGTAAGCCAGGTGATTTTAACCTATAGCCAGGGTTGAAAACCACTGAATTAGATTGTCTGAGTTTTTTTCTACCTCTGCAATTAGAAACAGGGATTTTTTTTTTATATTTTTTATTTTTTTATTTTTTTTCTCAAAAATTGCATTTTAATACATGTTATCAAACATACCAGAAAAAAACAAATTTTCAGAAGCTGTACACACTGTTCACTGAAAACATTTGTTGAGGCAAATAGAAAAAAATTGTTACAACCATAATTTTTCTAACTTTGCACAAAATTATAAGCAGATTAAATTCTTCATATTAAACACCTTTATATGCACTTTCAATGAACAGTATATATATATATGTATTTATATATATTTTTTATCAACCATCTTTACTATACCCATTCCCCTTTCCTGCCCCCCGCCTCCCCCATGTCGCGTCCAGTGTGTCTCTATTTCTCTTATGTTTCAACAGGGATGTTTTGATGGTTAAACACATCAGCTGATAGGCTGATGTGTCAGTTTTTCATTATCAGAACAAAACATCTGAGCAAATCAACTTTAAAAAAGGAAAGGTTTATTTTGGCTCACAGATTTGAAGGTTTCAATCCATGGTGGGTTGGCTCCGTTGCTCTGGGACCTGTGGCTGGTGGGAGTGCATGGCAGAGGAAGCTGCTCACTTCATGGATGAAGCAAAGAGAGACAGAAAGGGGCCAGGATCCTAATATCCCCTCAAGGACATGGCGCCTATGACTGGCTTTCCTCTTAAAAGTTCTACCCCTTCCCAATAGTGCCACAAGCTGAGGAACAAGCCTTTACTTCTTCAGCCTTGAGGTACACTTATCCAAACCATAGCCCTTGAGATGAAAGCTTAATTGTTGGGATGTTTTGAATAAATTATTAATCCCTTGTCTCAAATAATGTACTTTAAATGAAAGTAAATTGAGAGTTCACTTTTTTTTATTTTTGCCTTTTAGGAAGCAAAATGAAATTTCTGCAAAAGAAATGAAATCTTCAGTTGAATGTCTCCATGCTAAATAGAACAGAAAATGCCAAAGAAAATATTTTTCCATGGGCAGGATGCATTGAAATATTCTACAAAATCCTTGACATTTAAAAGGTTAAGGAGCAAGTCAGGCTCTCAAGAGGAAGACTCTCCTGTTGCTGCTGAGGAATCACTGGAGAATTGTTGGGAGTAATCTGGAATTGATGTTCATTATTCTGCCTCCAACTTTTTTACTGTAGCCTTTTATGTTTGATTCTTGGACTCATGCTCTGTGTTTTGTGCTTAGTCTGTGAAGGCAAGGGAAAGGCTTGTTGATATTGCTTTGATGAAGTAGCTCAAAGATGAGTATAATGAAAGAAATGCTGAGTTTTAAGTACTAGAGAGGCACGATCAAAATGGAAAACATTAGCCTTACACACCTAATTCTCATCTCTGAAATATCATGGCAGCTTTAAACCCATGGGAGGGTGGAGCTTATAGACTGGAATATACTCATCATATATCTCCAGACTTTTTTGTTTAATGTCCTCCCTAGGGTAATCTCACTTTATGTAGAAGCCCTACTTATTAGCACTGTCAATTGAGTTCTTTATAAAAGTAGATATTTTGTAGCTTCTCCTCCACAGTGTATGGCACTTGAAGAACTTATCCCTCACATGTCAACAGTAAACTTTGAGGAATTATAGCTAATATGGACATGTCCTTTTTTTTTTTTGGTACTGGGGATTGAATTCAGGGGCACTTGACCACTGAGCCACATCCCCAGCCCTATTTTGTGTTTTATGTAGAGACAGGGTCTCATTGAGTTGCTTAGCGCCTCACTGTTGCTGAGGCTGGCTTTGAACTCGCGATTCTCCTGTCTCAGCCTCCCAAAGTGCTGGAATTACAGGCTTGCGCCACTGCGCCCAACTGGACATGTCCTTTCCAGGGCATGGGAACTACTTTTTTGTGTGTTCACCATTTTCCATGCATTGTAGTACATGTATGTATGTCATCTTATTAAAGTCTTAAGTCAACTTTATGAGCAAGAATTTTGTATCTCCATTTTACTAATGAAGAAACTGGAATTCAAGGAGGCATGATAATTTGGCCAAGTTACACAATTCAGATAGAGCTGATGCTAAAACTTTTATTTTATGAACACGAAGAAATTTGGTTAGTCCTACAGATGGAAATTTGAACTCTGTAGGATCACAGCTATTTAAAAAGTTTTCTATTAAATGTACCAGAACGAACTTTTTAGCTCTGAGGATAAGAGAAGTTAAATTACATGGGCCTGGAGGAGGGTTTGTTTTTGTGGTGCTGGGTATAGAACCCAGGGTCTTCTCACAGGGGCTCTACCATTGAGCTACACCCCCACCATAAGACTCTTCTTTGATTCTCTTAAATCGTTGGGCTTTTTACTCTAAATAAATTTGACTTAGAATATGAACATTTCCTGAGCATAACCACTTAGTCAGCCAGATCTTTAATATGAAAAGTAATAGAAGTGGGGCTGGGGTGGTGGCTCAGTGGTAGAGCGCTTGCCTAGCATGTGCGAGGCACTGAGTTCAAATCTTAGCACCACATAATGATGAAACAAATAAAGGCATGCTGTTCATCTACAGCCACAGGAAAAAAAAATTTTTTTTTAAATAATAGAAGTGATTGGAAAGGGGAATTTGTCAGTGATGGCTCAATTTTCATTGATAAATATTATAGCAAATGTCAGCTGTTTTCTTTAACTTTTGTTCATGGTTTTAACTGGCATAGAAAATATTTATTTATACTTTTAAAATCCTTGTACAGTATTGTCATTATAACCCATTCAGGTGTGCTTGAATGAATCTGAAGCAGATGCCATTTAAGGCTGGTGCTGTGTATAGTTCCTACAGATGTGGGTCCAGGAATAGAACTGAGCCTATATCTTCTAAAATCTTGATTAAGCAGCTTACCCCAGTCCCCACTGTTACCAGACACCTCCCCATTTGATCTCTTCTTATACTCTTATGCCTGAGGGAACAATTAGTAATTGGGTGTTTATAACATGGGGGTAAAAGGGTTTACTGTGGTGGATCCTCTGTGGTTATCCCTCTGCAGGGAGACTTTGCTTCAGGGATAAGAGTCTTACTGTCCTGCAGAGATGAGTCTTATGTTATCCCTGCAATCTGAAAGCCACTTCCTTTTCTTGGTCTGTTGTATTTTGTTTTTGTAATGTATTGTGAATTCTGGATACTTTGTGAGAGAATTGCTCAAGATTTGTAAAAAATGTTCTTTTAATGAATAAAGACCTAAAAAAAAAAATCTCACAGAGCTCTTGGAGAATTTTAAACAAAATTATTTTAAACAAAATTTAAGATGTAAAGATTTTTCACTTCACTTAAATCTAGAGGTAGCACATTTACTTAATGGTAAATTAGAAAAATGCTCCGAATCCATCATAGACCATAATCAGGCTTAATACCCTGGCCAACATTTACAGGCTCTTCGCAAACAAGACTGAGTGGATTACACAACGGACAGGATCTTTAGCCTTTACCTGTTAGTCAAAGGGAGGCAGCTTAGTCCGGGAGCCATGTAGCAGAGAACGTGAATTTGGCAGCGGCTTGATTAGGAGGCAAAAAAGGGTGCTTTTCTATTACCCTAAGTCTCCCCTCCCACTTGGTACTGGGGATTGAACCTAGAGAAGCTTTACCACTGAGCAACATCCCCAGCTTTTTACTTTTTGAGACAGGTCTCGCTAATTTGTTGAGGCGGGCCTGGAACTTGCAATCCTCCTGCCTCAGCCTCCCACCTGAGTCACTGGAATTTCAGGGGTGCTCCACCGCACCCAGTTCTACTCCCTCAGTCTTAAAGGCAAAATGACTGGGTTTTATGTGTGCTCTAAAGGCAAAAAGACAAGGCTTTTAAAAGTGGGCCAAGGTACGGCCGGGGTGGCTGTGGGGGGAGATTGAGGTTCTTTTTTCTTACAAAGGCCCTTAAGTTTCGCAACTGCTGCCCACTTCTAGGGTCGGTGAAATGACTTTATTTAACAGGAACATCCTCAGGGTGCCAAGTGCGAAGGATAGTGGGGGAACAGCCACAGAGTGCAAGAGAAGCCCAGCACACGAGCAGCTTAGGAGAAGGTGGAACGTTAGAGGAGTAATTCGAGTTGGGAAACCACTTTCTTCCTGCCAAATCCTGCAACCAGTTTCCTCCAGAAATCTGAAAGGGTTCTCCTTCCAGGAATCAACCCCCTGCAGGTAACCAAAGTCCCAACTCCACCAGATCGCGGCCATACGCAGACAAAAAAGCAGCAACCAGAAGACTGGAAGTTGGGACCTTCGAATGACTCTGAGACTTCGGTGCGTAACGTCACTTCCGCCCCAAACAAACTAGCCCTGCGATTTCTGCGGCCGAACTCGCTCGCATTCAGGTTTAGTAACTGGGCATGCGCTAAAAATCGACGCGCAGGTGACGTGATTTACATCAGCGAATAGCGCAGGCGTAATCGAAAGGGACTGAGCCTGCGCAGACTCAGAAAACGTAGGCGAACCTGAAGTCTCTGGAATGGCGGGCACGGGGTTGGTGGCCGGCGAGGTTGTGGTGGATGCGCTTCCGTATTTTGATCAAGGTTATGAAGCTCCTGGCGTGCGAGAAGCGGTGAGTGAGGGGTTCCTGTGTAGCTGACAGCGCTCACTGGCCCAGGGGCGGAGGAGGCACGTTACAATTTGTCGCCCCTAACCTGGCCCCTGCTTTTTTTAGGCTGCAGCGTTGGTGGAGGAGGAAACTCGCAGATACCGACCTACCAAGAACTACTTGAGCTACCTGACAGCCCCTGATTATTCTGCATTTGAAGTAAGTGAGTCTTCAGCCCTTTGTGCGAATGAGGATTCCTGTGGGTCTTTATTTTGGATTGAGACCTTTAGCACGGAAATGGGAATTTTAAATTCCAGCTTAACTATTGTTTTCTTAGCTACTCTTACATGTCGTTTAGTTGTGTTTATCCGAAAACTGCAGATAAGCCTCGTCGGAGATTCTTATTCTTATTCTGAACTCTCCTAATGCAAAAACTCTCCGCGAACTCTTCTAATGCAAAAGTCTGTGTGTACTTATTTTTGAGATAGGCTCCGTGGATCAATTCTCAAAGGGATCCTCTACTCTCAGATCCACTATGCAGCAAATGATGTAGGGTTTGTAATACGTGTAAGCTTAATTAACAATGCTCTTTAGAACCACTGGAGGGCGACATTTGTATCAAAGTCTAGATATTTACCAAATGTATGTATGTGAATGAGTGGCAAACCACGTCTAAGTATATACCATTTTCTAAACTATTGGATTCTGCTAAAACATTTCAACCCACATATGTTTAGGGGTTTTATTCCCCCCCCCAATATGTGACCATTTATTTATGAAAGGATTGTGTTATTAAAAGGTAGTACAGGGGGGCTGGGATTGTGGCTCAGCGGTAGAACGCTTGCCTCGCATGCGTGAGGCCCTGGGTTCGATCCTCAGCACCACATACAAAGCAATAAAATAAAGACATTGTGTCCATCAACAACTAAAAAAAAAAAATTAAAAAAAAAAAGGTAGTACAGGGCTAGGGATGTAGCTTAGTGATAGAGCACTAAGAGCATGTTGAAGCTGGGGGGTTCGGTGGCCATCACCACACACACACTCAACATACAGTTATTTGTTGCTTATGACTGGGATACACTCTGATGATAACGTGGTTGCTAGTCTATTTCATGTTGCATCAACATCCTGTCCTAGGTACCACAGGTCAGTCAGTTCGGATGACCTGGTGATGCAGTCAGTAGAGGAGGAAAAAGATATGTATGAGGATGCTTCTGGCATAAGAGGGTATATTGTTTTAAAATAAAGTCCTTAGTAAACAGGAGTACACACCATAGCATAGTACACCTGAGTATGGTGGTACATGCCTGTAATCCTACCTACTCCAGAGACTAAGGCAAAAGGATAACAAGTTGAACCAGGCTGGGCAATAGACAGAGCAAGATTCTGTCTCTAAAAAAATTAAAGGGGTTGTAGGTGCGGCTCAGTAGTAGAGCACTTGCCTAGCATGTGGGAGGCCCTGGGTTCAATCCTCAGTACCACCAAAAAAAAGCATAGTAAACATATCAACTAGTAACATAATTGTATATAATTATTCTCAAATAATGACTGACAGTGTCATAGGTTTGCACCAGCATGTTCACAAACACATGTATTGCAGTATAACATTAAGGTGACACTAGACAGCCAGGCATGGTGGCATACGCCTGTAATCCCAGCTGTTTGGGAGGCTGAGGTAGGAGGATCGTGAGTTCAAAGCCAGCCTCAAGCCGGTCACAGTGCACACGCCTATAATCCCAGCACTTTGGGAGGCTAAAACAGGAGAAGTGAGTTCAAAGCCAACCTCAGCAACAGGGAGGAGGCGCTAAGCAGCTCAGTGAGACCCTGTCTCTAAATAAAACACAAAATAGGCCTGGGGATGTGGCTCAGTGGTTGAGTACCCCTGAATTCAATCCCCGGTACCCAAAAAAAAAGCCAGCCTCAGCAAAAGCGAAGTGCTAAGCAAGTCAGTGAGACCCTGTCTCTAAATAAAACACGAGATAGGGCTGGGGATGTGGCTCAGCGGTTACGTGCCCAAGTTCAATCCCTGGTACCAAAAAAAAGAAAAGAAAGATGACACTAGACAATAGATATTTTTAAGCTCCATTGTAATCTTTTGGTACCACCTTCAGATATGTGGCCCATCATTGCTATTTTTCTATGCTTTAAGTTATTTATTATTATTTGTTGTTGTTGTTTGTTTTGGTGGTACCAAGGATCAAACCTAAGGCCTCATGAATGGTGGTCAAGTGCTCTACCCCTGAGCATTTCCAAGGCCCTTTTTTCTTTCTTTGTCTCACTCTTCTTTCTTTCTTTCTTAAAAAATTCTAGTCATGCTAAGTTGCTCAGGCTAGACTTGAATTTTTTTTTTCCCCATACCAGGGATTGAACCCAGGGACATTTAACCACTGAGCCACATCCCTAGCCCTGTTTTAATATTTTATGTAGAAACAGTCTCTCTAAGTTGGTTAGTGCCTCACTAAGTTACTGAGGCTGGCTTTGAACTTGTGATCCTCTTGTCTCAGCCTCCTGAGCCGCTGGGATTATAGACATGCACCACTACACCTAGCTAGACTAGAAATTTCAGTCCTCCTGCCTCAGTTTCCCATGTAGCTGGGATTGTAGGCATTGCTTCCTTACTGTTCTGATTTCTGGTTTCAGATAATAACATTCAATCACAAACTGGGGTTTTTTGTTGTTGTTGTTGTTGTTGTTGTTTTTGGTACCTGGGTTTGAACTCAGGGGTACTCGACCACTGAGCCACATCCCCAGCCCTATTTTGTGTTTAACTTAGAGACAGGGTCTCACTGAGTTGCTTAGCAACAGGCTTTTGCTGAGGCTGGCTTTGAACTTGGGATTCTTCAGTCTCAGCCTCCCAAAGTGTTGGGATTACAGGAGTGCGCCACCGTGCCTGGCTAGAAAATATGAGATTCTTGATAGGTACTAATGGAAAATTAAAATAATAATGTGATAGTGACTGATTGACTACTGTAGATTGGATGGTTGAGGGAGGCCTTTAAGCAGCGATGTGACAGCTCCCAAAGCAGGGAACTTTTTGTCATCTTCATTGCCTGGCACACAGTAGGTACCTAGATGATTATCAGTGAATGTGTAAACAACTTCCAAGGCATTTATGTACTGAATGCTTACCATGTGTTCAACATGGCTTAGAGTTTTCTGCTTTGTTTTGTTCTGTGTTTTGATAACTTAGCTTCATGAACCTGGCTCAATCTTTGGAGCATTGAGCTAAATTTCCAAATCTTTTGCTTACTGGTCATGTAAGTTAGGAAAGGGCTCCTTTGTAACTTGCCTGCATTAGCTAATTGTTAGTTGTTATTGTCATTGTCATCTTGTAGCTAAAGAGCCCTGGTTTTGTGCAGAAAACTAAAGATAACCATATTTTCTTAAGAGTTGTGTGTAGTTCAACAAACCCAAAAGCAGCTTTCTCCAACAAGAAATGTTTAATGTAAAACTTGTACACATGAATGTGGGCTTCTGGAAAGCCTTTAACTTATTCTACTGAGATTGTTACGATAGTTGAAGCCCTCAGACAAATGAAATTATGTGAGGTGACCTAAGTAGTACTATAAATAAGTATTTTATTTAAGCAGTTCTTTATATTCAGGGTAGAAAATATGCAGAATAGAAATGGGATTAGAAAGCCAGCCTCAGCAATGGCGAGGTGCTAAGCAACTCAGTGAGACCCTGTCTCTACATAAAACACAAAATAGGGCTGGGGATGTGACTCAGTGGTCGAGTGCCCCTGAGTTAAATCTCCAGTACCAAAAAAAAGAAATGGGATTAGAATATTGAGCAAAGTGTTGGACTTAAAAGAGACATAGCCAAATCACATCTTTACCATAGTGAAATTGCTAAAGCAGATTGCAGAATAAGTTACTTTTTTTCTTCCCCCTTTCTCCTCCATTCTTTGCAAAGAGCCAGGTGTGAAAACAGCAGCCAGGACCAAATAGAAAGTATAGAGTTGGGCTCATAATCTTAAAGCAAATTGTTTTATGCCTTAAGTCCTCTCCTCTCTTCACCCATTGTCAAAAAGTACTCAGATTGATGGTTCTTAACACCAGCTTCACTTGAGTCAATTCATGTTAAAAACAAACAGAAGAGGGGCTGGGATTGTAGCTCAGCGGTAGAGTACTTGCCTTGCATGCATGAGGCACTGGGTTCGATCCTCAGCACCACATACAAATAAACAAATAAAGATATTGTGTCCACTTACAACTACAAAAATGTTTAAAAAAAAAAACAGAAGACCAGGCACATTGACACACACGTATCATCCCACTGGCTTGGGAGGCTGAGACAGGAGGATCGTGAGTTCAAAGCTAAGCGCTAAGCAACTCTAAGTTCAAAGTGAAGCACTAAGCAACTCTAAAATACAAAATAGGGCTGGAGATGTGGCTCAGTGGTCAGATGCCCCTGAGTTCAATTTCCGATAACCCCCCACCGCCATAACAATAATAATGCAACTGAAGGCAGTGGTACACACCTGTAATCCCAACTACTTGGGATGCTGAGGCAGGAGATTCCAAGTTTGAGGACAGCCTCAGCAAGTTAGCAAGACCCTGTCTCAAAATTTAAGAAAAGTCTAGGATGTAGTTCAGTGGTAGAGCATTTGCCTAGCATGCACAAGGCCCTGGGTTCAGTCCCCTGTAATGAACAAAAAAAAGTAGGATCATGTCTAGGCTCCACTTGAGACCAACTAAATGGGAATAAGAGAGGGGTGAGATCTTACTGGAATTAAAATTATTTGCAGAGCTCCCCAGAACCACTACTTTTAGAATTAATCCTTTCTTGGGAAGCCTGGTAGAGTAGAGGAAGGAGAATGGGAGAGAGGAAGGAGGACAGGAGGGCAAGCAGGGTGGTCATGAACTGAAATCAATTTCCATGCATGTTATGCGTTTGTCGGGATGAACCCAACCAATATGTATAACAATAAAGCTTTAATTACAAAAAAAAAAAAACAAGCAGAATTATTATTTTCTTTTGTGGGCTTCTTTATCTACACCACCTTTCCTGCCTCAGTATGAATTAAAGCATTTGTGTGTTCAGATCCTAAAAAGTATTCCCCCCGCCCCCAGTACTGGGATTGAACCCAGGGTCGCTCTACCATCGACCTATACCCCCATCCCTTTTTATTTTTGAGGCAGAATCTCCTTAAGTTTGTGTCAAACTTGAAATCTTAACTACCTCAGCATCCCAGGCCACTGGGACTATAAGCGTGTGCCACCATGCCCAGCCTGGAAAGCACGTAATCCAGAGGAGAATTTAGGGATGGCTAGGGTATAGCTTAACGGGAGAGCATGTTCTTAGCATGTGCAATGCTCTAGGTTCAGTCCCCGGCACCTAAAAGAAAAAGAATTGGGGGAAAGAAAA
This sequence comes from Geosciurus inauris, assembly GCA_004024805.1. NCBI lineage: Eukaryota > Metazoa > Chordata > Mammalia > Rodentia > Sciuridae > Geosciurus > Geosciurus inauris. The sequence continues at coordinate 122,970 of PVHX01003337.1, forward strand.
TGATCCATTATAAAGGGTAATATAAATACCCGAGTAGATTAAGTTTGGTAATTATTAATTTCAGTTTGTCAGTATGATCTTGGAAATAATTTTTTCTCTGATTTACACATTAGACTGACATAATGAGAAATGAATTTGAAAGACTGGCTGCTCGACAACCAATTGAATTACTCAGTATGAAACGGTAAGAATATTAAAACGGAAATTTAGAAGTTATTTGTAATAACTCATTAATAATGAGCTGAGATTTATGAAGAGTGTATTTGCTAGCTGTGTTGGCAGTGTGAAGAGATAGAACAGAATGAGATATAAAGGCAAATAAGTATTATGTCCCTTACCAATATTTTTCTCTAGAACAGGTACCATTTTACAAAAAATAGTAGCAAAGTTTTTTGGAGCCTAGGTTTTCCTTTTATATATTAAGATATTTTTCAGAAACATCATTTTTCTTTTTAAAGATGATAAGGCAGACTTATTCAAGGCAGCCCATAGTGACAGTTACAGGGACCACTGCAACAGGGTCTTGCAATATAAAAGAGGGATTAAACTGAACTTCCAGTAACATCATTTAGTAGCTAATATGGTAGTCTTTTATGTGAATATAATATAGTTTACTTCACTAATTTTACATTGAAGTGAACATTTTTTGGTTACTTTATATAATGGTGCTAAATCTCATTTTTGATTGTTTCTTAGGATTAATAGGTTTCTTTTTATTGCAAGGTCTACATCTTCAGTCTACTGTAGTTTTTTTATAGTGTGCATAGACACATGGGTCATTCTGTAGGAAGAAGGATAAAAACTTGGCATGATATGTGAGTTTATTTTATTTTGTTGTTTAATTTCAGATATGAACTTCCAGCCCCTTCCTCGGGTCAGAAAAATGACATTACTGCATGGCAAGAATGTGTAAACAATTCTATGGCCCAGTTAGAGCATCAGGCCGTTCGAATTGAGAATCTGGAACTAATGTCACAGCATGGATGTAATGCCTGGAAAGTATATAATGAGTAAGCTTCTTTTTCACCCATCCTACCCAAAGCTTTAATATTTTTTTAAAACTATGGAGACTGGGTAACAGAAGTGGGATAAAAATAATAAAGCTAGATTTGACTTGAGATCATGTCCTAGAAATAACCCCTATGAAAAGCCAGTACTTTGAGACCCACCTCGAATTTTAAAAGTGCTAATGAGACCTAACTTTTTTTTTTTTTTTTTTAGTTGTTGATGGACCTTTATTTTTTTTTATTTTTTATTTTTTTTAAATATTTATTTTTTAGTTGTAGGTGGACACAATATCTTTATTTTATTTTTATGTGGTGCTGAGGATCGAACCCAGTTCCTCCCGCGTGCTAGGCGAGCACGCTACCACTGCGCCACAACCCCAGCCCCTATTTTTTTTATTTATATGTGGTGCTGAGAATCAAACCCAGTGCCTCACGCATGCTAGGCAAGCGCACTACCACTGAGCTACAGCCCCAGCCCAAGACCTAACTTTTAACTACCACATTTACCGTAGAATGTTGTAAGAAAATGGGTTCTGAGGGCCAGCTTACAAATCACTTGATAGAATGTAATCCTTAATGTTGGGATTGCTTATACAGTTGATTCTCATTAGTCCCGGTAAATACTGAATTAACAGATACTGTAGCATTTTCTCCAGAAGTATGTATATGTTTACACACAGACATGTCACCTAAGTTATCTTAGAAACAACTAAAGTATGAAATAGCATGCTTAAGGCACCTTGCTAATAGGTGCCAGACTTGAAACTTAAACTCTGTCCTCTGGTCTGCTCTATATGAGAGCAAAAACTAGAAGGCAGAGCATCTCCTTGCTCAGCCTCTGCTGGGAATATGCATGCCTAAGATCTCACTGGTTTTCACTGGTGTACACATATTCATGAATGACTACAAAACATTATAAATAGTAATTCCGGGGATATAAATAAATTAGAGAGGTACACAGACTCACAAAATACGGAGCTTGTGAGTAATGACACTCAAAACTATAAATAGAAGCCGGGCACGGTGGCGCAAGCCTGTAATCCCAGCACTTAGGGAGACTAAGACAGGAGAATCGCGAGTTCAAAGCCAGCCTCAGCAGTGGCGAGGTGCTAAGCAACTCAGTGAGACCCTCTCTCTGTATAAAACACAAAATAGGGCTGGGGATGTGGCTCAGTGGTCGAGTGTCCCTGAGTTCAATCTCCAGTACCAAAAAAAAAAAAAACTATAAATAGAGAAATAATACCAGAAAGGATTTTGTTGGCAAAACAACCCATTGAGCTCTCATTTTTGTTTCAGGTAATGAGCTTTAGCTTCAGTGTTTATTCTCGATCTAAAGTTCAGTTTTCTTGTCTGTAAAATTCAGTGGTTAGATTACCTCTGTAGTTCCTTTGAGCCTCATGAGTGTATGCAAAACTCTTTATTAGACTCTTTATTATTCTGAAATTTTGTTATTCATGAAACAATTGTATAAAATAAAGCCACAATAGATACCTTTGTATAATCTTCAGAATTATAAGTTTATATTGCCATAACATGATTCAGTGGGCAAAACCCAGAATTTGGGAAACTACAAGACAAATATCTCAGCTTCTTTTATGAATATACAAAAGAAGGGAAGGGACAGAAGGAAGAATGGGATCTGGATGATTAAGAAATTTAAGAGATCAGTTAAGAAAACTTGTTTCACAAGGGGAACAAGACGATTCCTGTCCTCAAGAAGCTTTATGTTGTTAAGGAGACAAATTCTAGGTCAACTAACCAGTAATCAGTAATTTGGATGTCTAAAAATGGAGAACAAAGGTACAGGGGAAGAATCATTAAATTAAAGAGAGCATTGCTTTCCAGTCTGCCTCTCTTCCCTGATTGAAATTCTGCCTATAGTACTCTTTCCCTCTTGTTAGTAACTATGTAACTATGGTGCACATTACTGTGTCTCCTTTAATCACATAGTATTCTTCACTGTTGAACATTCTCCTGTCTCCTGAGCTTTTTTGGTCTCCTCCAAATTCAATAGAAGCTTCTAAAGAGGAGGTATACTATACAAAATACTATATTTTGTCAAAGTAAATTTAAGAAGGAGGATGGAATAAGGAAGAAGACAACAAATAACCTTTCAAGGAGAGGCTGGCTGAAGACTGAATCTTAAGAGAATTTCATTTAGTGCAAGGAAACCAGAGGTAGGAGGGTGACTCAGGGCAGCAGCAGAAAATTTGAGTTTTCTCAAAAACTCTGGTTCTGGTTCAATGCCTAGCATAGCAGCACAACTAGGATAAAGTATTAATCTGGAGCAACATCACAGTATGGCCAGAGATGTTCAACTGGACCCTAAGAGGAAATTGATAATGGCATGTGAATTGTCTCAATAAAGCTGTTGTTTAAATTTTAAAGAGATTGAAATATGCCATCAGACCTTCTAATGGTAATGTTCACATGGTACTCTGTATTGAACTTTTCCCCTGAGTTAGTTAGAAGGACTTGGACTGATACCTGAATCTCTAGCCTCCTACTACAGCTTCTTTTTCAGTTATTAGTAGAGACCAGAGGCGAGAAAGGCAAGATTAATATAGATACGGAAATTGAGATATGAAAGGATTTTGGGAAATACAGAGATTAAAAAATAGGTAGATCAGGTATTTTTCATTTTTCATGACTTAATGAAAAGAAGTCATGATAGCCAGGAGTGTTACGTGCCTATAATCCAGGAGGCTGAAGGCACAAGGATCGTTTGAGCCCAGGAGTTAAAGGCCAACCTGGGCAGCATAGTCAGAACCTATCATGAAGAAAAAAAGTCTTAACAGTTTAAGAAATGACATAAGTACTCAAAATGAAAGTATCTGTAAACTGCTTAGCTCTAGAGTCCAAAAGACCTGAAATCCAACCAGCCACAGTAGTGCGTGACTGTAATCCCAGCAAGTTGGGAGGCTGAGGCAAGAGGATCACAAGTTCGAAGCCTCCCGAATAGCTTGGGTTATTGGTGTGTGCCACCACACTCAGCTGGAATTTCTTTCTTTTTTTTTTTTTTTTTCTTTTTTTCTTTTTTTAAATATCTTTATTTTATTTATTTGTATGTGGTGCTGAGGATCGAACCCAGTGACTCACACATGCAAGGCAAGCACTCTGCCAACTGAGCCACAGCCCCAGCCCTCAGCTGGAATTTCTATTTAATCATTTCTAGAACTTTATACAGAAAAGGCTGGCTGGGATTTAACTCAGTGAAGTACCCCTAGGTTCAGTCCCTAGTATGAAAAAATAAAATAACCAACCTGAAATCCAACTCTGTCACCTATATTACCTTGATCAAGTTACTCGATCCTTCTAAGCCTTGATCTACTCACATGTGAATAAATCATACCTATCTCAATTTCTGTGTGAATAAAATTAACAGGTATCTAATGTATTTGGCACAGAGAGCTCATTGTTTATTTTTTTATTAGGAATATGTAACTTTATGTGAACTAGGTAGTTTAGCTGCTACCATTAGGTCTTAATGTTCCTTAATCTAGTTTTCCTTTTTTCCTTCTTCAGAAATCTAGTTCATATGATTGAACATGCGCAGAAAGAGCTTCAGAAGTTAAGGTAAATTGTTTTTCCTGTTGTTTTAGAATAAAGTTCAAGTGAACCCTTAATAGACAATGGAAGAAAAAAGAAAGCAGTAAAACTATAGCCATATGACAGTAAACATTGGTCAGTCTTTGTCCAGCATCTAGCACTGGATTTGCTCTTCCTGAGAGGAAAGTAAATAGGCTTAAAGTCTGAAAATATCTCTACCAGGTCATACAACTTGCAAGTCTGCAGACATAGAAAAGGGACCTTAAAAGAGGGGAACACTGTAGAATAACATGTGTAACCTGATTTATATAAAAACTGGTCTTTGCATACATATGCACAGAGGAAAGAATCTAGGACACCCACTGTCTTAGTTCATTTCCTGTTGCAAACAGCATAATTCCTCAGACTGGGTAAGTTTTAAAGGAAAGAGGTTTATTTTGGCTCACAGTTCTGGAAATCCAAGGTCAAGGGGCTACATCTGATTATTACCTTGCCAACAGAGTCCCAAAGTGGTGCAGGACATCACGTGGCAAGAGACGGGGAAGTGGTACATGTGTGTGTTCGGGTTGATTTCTCACTGTTATAAAACCTAGTGTATTTAATCTTTGGGGCTCGACACTATTACTCTGTCTAATCCTAATCACCTCCTAAAGGCCCATCCTGACCACCATAGTTGAATTAACTTTTCACTCTGTTGATAATGCACAGTGAGGATTAAACGTCAACGTGAATTTTGGAGGGGACAGACCATATTTAAACTACTACCAAAAACTGTACAGCATTTACTAGGAAGTGGGAGAAGTGCATGGGACTTTTGATTGTAATCTATGTGTACATGTTTGGGTGTGGGGATTTTTTTTTCTTTCTTTTTTTGGTACCTACCGGGGATTGAACTCAAGCACTCGACCACTGAGCCACATCCCCAGCCCTATTTTGTGTTTTATTTAGAGACAGGGTCTCACTGAGTTGCTTAGCTCCTCACTGTTGCAGAGACTGGCTTTGAACTCACGGTCCTCCTGTCTCAGCTTCCCAGAGTGCTGGGATTATAGGCGTGCGCCACTGCACCCGGCTTGGGTGTGCTTTTTATTTTTTATAATGAGCTTGTTTATGAAGTTTGTAATTGAAAAATTAATTAGAAGAAAGGTAACTCCTGAAATTAGTCTATGATTGTATATATATATCTGTTCTAAGGACATGAAAGGTATTCTTATATTGACTATTTGTGTATATGTCTATTCTAAAGAGATTAAAGATATTCTCATATTGACTGCTACTTTTTCTGTTTATTCTACTCTTAATGTTAAAATGTAGTTGGGTTGTGTAAATAACTTTTTGCAGGAAACATATTCAGGATTTAAACTGGCAGCGAAAGAACATGCAACTTACGGCTGGATCTAAATTAAGAGAAATGGAGTCAAAGTGAGTGTCAATAATTCCATCATGTTTTAAACTGCTTAGCAGCCCATTCTGAGATCAGGATTCAGTAAGAGTCAAACAGTATTCACATGGAATTCCACAGGTGTCAGATGCTGTTTTCTGAATCTGCCTGTTACTATTTCAAAAGTTTCTCCTTTCTAAAGTGTGAGTGTAGAAAGCAACAAGAGAGTTACAAACAAGAACTGGACCACAGCTAAATGATCTGTTCTTAGAGTGCCTGTCATGTTTTTAGTCCAGTATTTCTGGCTCTTTATAAGACCTACCTGTATTCTAACTTTTTAAAAATTTTTTACTTACTTTTTGTCAGTACTGGGAATTAAACCCAAAGCCTCCCACATGCTAAGCAGGCACTCTATACCACCATCTCTAGCACCCCTCCCTTTTTTCCCTATGTTTTTTGTGGTACTAGGGGTTAAATCCAGGCCCTTGGACATGCTAACAAGTACTATACCACTGAGCTACACTCCCATCCCTTATATTTGGAGACAAAGTCTTGGCAAGTTGCACACACTGGCCTCAAACTTGTGATCCTCCTGCCTCAATCGCCCAAGTAGCTGGGATTATAGCCTCCTTGAGATTTTTTTAGGGGAAAGGGAACTTTCCTTAAATGCAGTTTATTTTTATCAGTTCTAGAATTGTTTCCACCATTTTTCTATAACTTCCTTCTGCCCTGTTATCTCTTCTGTTAACCCAGTACTGTCTTCCGTTACTCTTTCCTGTCTTATCGTTTGCTTTTCTGTTTCTACTCACTTTTTTATTAATTATACTTTTTATTTTGAAATAATTATAAGTTCACATGCAATTGTAAGAAATAATGGGGATTGAAGTCTACCAAATTATGTCTATGTATGAATATACCACAACGAACCCCACTTACAATATAATTATAACACACTAATTAAAATAATAATAATAGTAGAAGGGAGATCAGTATAGAGTACAGCAAGCAGGACAGAGGGAAGGAAAAGCAAGATACTGGGGAATGAGATGAATCAAATTATGTGCATATACAAGTATGGCATGATGAATTTCACTATTATAAAGTGCCAATTTTTAAAAAAAGAATACAGAGATAATCAGGAGGTTGAAGCAGGAGGATTGAAAGTTCAAAGCCAGCCTGGATGACTTGGTAAGACTCTGTCTCAAAATAAAAAGGCCTAGGGATATAACTCAGCGGTAGAGTGCTAGGCTGGCATATGCAGAACTCTGGGTTTGGCCCCAGTACTGCAAAAAAAGAAATAATACAGAGAGAGTCTCTGTACCTTTCACCTAATTTTCCAATTGTGTCTCAGTTTTTTTAAATGAAAAGTTAAATATTACAGCCCTGAATGAAATTATACATACGTTTTAAAATTAAATCTTCTAAGAAAAATTTTATATTGAGTAATATTTCCTTTTTTCTTTGTTCTTTTCTTTTTTTCATTTTTTAGTTGGGTGTCCCTGGTCAGTAAGAATTATGAGATTGAACGAACTATTGTACAACTAGAAAATGAAATCTTTCAAATTAAGCAGCAAAATGGAGAGGCAAACAAAGAAAACATCCGGCAAGATTTCTGAAAAGACTAATATGATGGGTAGAAAGGAAGAAAAGTTGGGCTTTCACAGAATATCAGACATCTGAACTTTTCTCTGAAATATGAAGAACAACAGCCTCTCATGGAAACCACTGATGGTTAAATGTTCAGAAACCACAAAATATGTGGACTTTTGTATTAACTCTCTTTGTATTTCTTAATGAAATAAAGATTTTCAACTTGGTAGTACATTTATAGTTGTGAAAAAAACTTCAGGCTTTCAAAATAAGTACAACCTTAGAATAATATTGTTTCATAGAACTACTTTTGAGCTACTTGGACCATGTTTGTAAGCAAGATCCTTTAAGGCTTTCAACCGATAAAAGAAGCTGGGAGCTTTCGGGGTTATGATTTTGTCAACGAAGAAGTAGTGCTACAAGAGGCTGAGGCAGGAGGATTGCAAATTGAAGGCCAACCTGGTAGCTTAGAACCTCTTTCAAAATAAAAAGGGCTATGTGGTAGCTCAGCGGTAAGAGTACCTCTGGGTCCGATCCCTAGTAGCAGTGGGGAAGAAAAGTAGTTCTCCCCTCATTTTTGATTACCAAATGTGGTGGTTAATCTTGGTTGTCAGCTTGACTACATTAAGAAATACCTAGAAAATTGGGGCCAGGAAGTGAGGTCATGGCGGTGAATGTACTAATGATGTGGTTCAGAAGCTTTTAAAATTGGTTTGCAGTCAGAATTTGGAAAAGTTCGTAGAGGCAGGTTACAGAAAGCCTACAATGCTGTAAGCAGAGCTTAATGGGCAATTCTGGTGAGGGCTTAGAAGATCAGAATGATGATAGAAATGTGGATACCAAAGGTTATGCTCAGGTTTTCGATGGAAATAAATACTGGGACTAAAGGCTACCCACTCACTTTACACTGTGGCAAGGGAGTTGAGTGCATTTTGTCCATGACTGAGGCTTTGTGGCAGGCTGAGTTTAAAAGTGATAAATTGACTAATCTGACAATAAATTTTAAAGTAGCAACACATCCAGGGTATTTCTGGCAGCTTTCAGCCAGATTTACAGTGAGTCAGGAGCAGAAAACAAGAGTGGAAAAATTTTTAAACTTGTGATTCACCCAGCACAGTGGTATACACCTGTAATCCTAGTGGCTTGGGAGGCTGAGACCAAAGGATCGCGAGTTCAAGGCCAGCTTCAACAAAAGTGAGGCACTAAGCAACTCTTTGAGACCCTGTCTCTAAATAAATTTCAAAATAGGGCTGGGAAGGTGGCTCAGTGGTTAAGTGCCCCTGAGTTCAATCCCCGGTACCCCCCAACACCTCCAAAAATAACTGTGATGCACCCAGAAAAGGAGCATGTTTAAAGGTGTTGCCAGGGCCGTTTTTTTAAAAAGCAGGTTCTTTGCACCGGAATAATAGAAAAAATGCCTTGAGCACATCTCAGGAATCTGCAAGGCTCCACTTATCACAGTCTCAAAAGTTATAGAGTATAATCTTATGTTCTTTTGAGAAGAGAGCCCCAAGGTGCACAGAACAATTTAGGAAATTGTTTCCCTGGGATTTGCCTGTGTTGAGCCATGAAGGTACTCAAGAAGCCACTGCAGTCACATTTGGAGTGGGCCCTGTTATAACTCATTCTGGAAGCAGACCTTGATGTAATCCACAGGATGCTGGTTTTACAGGCATGTAGAATGCAAGCGTCATGGGGTCATAGAAGCTTCCACTGACATTTCAAAGGAAAGCATGGGAGTCCTGGCAGTATGTGGCAGGGTCACAGTTTCTGCAAGCATCCTTTAACTGCAGAACACATGAAGCTGTCGAGGAGTGAAGCCAAAGCTACAGTGGACACCCCAGGAAGTAGAAGATGCCAGGAATGAGGAATGTGTGCTAAGGGAAGCCAGAAGCAGCGAGCAGAGCCAACCGGAGAGAGCAGCCATGTTGGCTGCAGCCAGCAAGACTGTAGGGGTGGGGCTCTCCAGGCCCTTTGGTGGTCACATCACCACCACGTGTCCTGGGTGCTGGACATGAAGCTATAGTACTTAATGATTGCCCTGCTAACTTTCCGTCTTGCTTAGTCTGGTGCTGTCTTTGCCCTTACTCCTCCCCTTAGGAATTGGAACATGTACAGTGTCAATGTGTCTTGGAAGTATGTAACTTGTTTTTAGGATTTTTTTAGGGCTGGGGCTGTGGCTCAGTGGTAGAGCACTGACCTAGCACATGTGAGCTACTGAGTTCAATCCTTAGCACCACATAAAAATAAATAAAGGTATTGTGTCCATCTACAACTTAAAATTTTTTTAAGGTTCAAAGCTAAGAGTTTGCTTTGAGTCTCAGAGGAGACTATGGACTTGAACTTTTGAGCAAGGCTGGAAATACCAAGACTTTGGAGACTTATTTGGGATGAACTGAATAAATTTTGCATTGCAAAATTGACATGAACCTTTGAGGGTCGAATACAGACCTCTATAATATGGATCTTGAACACCACTCCCGCAAAGGCCCATGTATTGACAGCTTGGTCCCCAACCTGTGATGCTCTTGAGAGGTAACAGGATCTTTAGGAGGTGGGGCCTAGACTAAGAAAATGAGGTCACTGGAGGTGTGCTCTTAAAGGACATACTGGCACCTCACCTGAGCCCTCTCTCTTTGCCTTCTGGGCACCACAATGTGGACAGCCTCTTCCACCATTCACTGCCATGATGAAGTGTCTCACCACAGGCCCAAAGATAACTGGACCAACCATGTTTTGAAGCCTTGGAAACTGTGAGTCAAAATAAGCCTTTCTCTTCTTGTTGATAGGTAGTTTACCTCATGTATTTGTCACAGCAACAGAAAGCTGACTATGACCAGAAATAAGTGACTGCATACATGGTATTATCATTGTTGTCATTAAAGGTAACAGGTATATCAGGCTTTGTACCTGCTGAATGTTGTTCTGAACATGTTAGGTAAATCCCCTGGATTGGAGACTGAGATAGCAAGATCGCAAGTTCAAAGCCAGCCTAGAAATTTAGGGAGGCACTAAGCAACTCAGTGAGACCCTGTCTCTAAATAAAATACAAAAAAAGGACTGGGGATGTGGCTCAGTGGTTAAGTGCCCTTCTAAGTTCAATCCCCAGTACACCCCCTGCAACAACAAAAAAAAATCATTTGAGCTGGACATTGTAACATGTGCCTATGGTCGTCGCACTTAGAAGGCTGAGGCAGGAGGATCACTTGAGCCCAGAAGTTCACTCAGCCTGGGCAACATAACAAGACCCATCTCAAAAAAAGAAATAAGGTCATTTGATCCTCATAAAAACCTCAAGAAGTTGATACCCTTGTTCCCATATACAGGTGTTTAAAAATAAACCAGTTAAGTAATTTCCTCCAATTATTTTATGACTAGAAAGTGTCAGAGGGCTGGGGCTGGGGTTTTAGGTCTCAAACACTTACCCACCATGCACAAGACCGTGGGTTCAATCCCCAGCACTTCAAAAGAAAAGAAAAATATGTCAACCATGTTTTTTATCCAGTAGTGCAACTCCAAAATTGGTGTTTTTACTTCTTTTTGTCCAATACAGAAAAAAAAATTTGCAGCATACCAAAGACTAGTGTGTGTATGTGTATGGTATTGGGAATCAAAACTAGGGCTTCATGCATACTAGGCAAGCATTCTACACTGAGCTATATCTCCACCCCTTTTTTTTTTCCCACCCCTTTTTTAAATTTTATTTTGAGACAGAATCTTGCTAAAATGCCCTGGTGGGACTTGAACTTGTGACCCTCCTGCCCGAGCCTCCTGAGTACCTGGTGTGCATCACCATGCCCAGCCAAAGGCTAATAATGTACATAAAGGCCTTGTACTGAGAGATGAACACACTACCAGAAAAACAAAAAGATGTTCATACATATTACAAAATAAATCTAGAATTTTTTGACCTATGGTATAGATAATGGCCAGTACTTTTGAAGGTAAGTTTCAATTGCAGAGCAGTTTGTATTAAGTCATCTTTTCTAAGCATTGCATACTGACATTCCCATACCTTCTGTACACATTTAGCATGGAGTTTTATACTTGAACTGTCAAATACTTCACAGTTTTGTAAAGTGGGGTTCATACCCGTGAGTTGTCCATGTATCATACAAAAATGTGTATTGAATATTTTGGGGTATTTCCCTTTTTAAATACAAATGATTAAGGAATGGATAGATATATGCTAAAATTGGAAGAACTTTGGACTAATTTTGAAGGTTTGGTCTTGAACTGTTAACTGTTCAGTTACAAAAGAATGTAAATTAGAAAAGTATTTATATGATGGTCAAAAGGTGTAGTGACAAGTCGGGCGCGGTGGCGCACAAAAAAAAAAGGTATAGTGACAAACTTAAAAAATCTTTAAAGATTTAGAATCAGCATCCAAAATCCATTTTAGAGATCTAAATTCTGGGGAAATTTAATAGTATATTGGAATTGCTGGTGGAGATGAGGCTTACTACATATTCTTTTTTTTTTTTTTTTTGGTACTGGAGATTGAACTCAGGGGCACTTGACCACTGAGCCACATCCCCAGCCCTATTTTGTGTTTAATGTAGAGACAGGGTCTCACTAAGTTGCTTAGTGCCTCACCATTGCTAAGGCTGGCTTTGAACTCGCGATTCCTGTCTCAGCCTCCCTAAGTGCTGGGATTACAGGCGTGCGCCACCACACCCAGCTCTACGTATTCTAATGGAGGAAAAAATTACAGGGGCTGAAGGTGTAGCTCAGTGGTAGAACACCTACCTAGCATGCACAATGCTCTGGATTCAATCCTCAACCCTGGGCGCAAAAAGAAGAAATTATAATTTAGGATTGTTTTATGTTCTAGCTTTCTAGAAAGAACCATCCTTGTCTCCACATTTTTCCTTCTGACTCTTCTAAATTTATTTAGGTGTTCTTTTGTTTGTTTATAATGCTGGTAATCAAACCCAGCATCTCACCCAACTCTACCACTGAGCTACATCACCAGCCCTCTAATCTTATTTAGGAGTTTATATGAAAAAGGAAGTAACTTTCCTGCATGGACTATACCTGGAAGCTTTTACACTAAATATTCTTAATTAGCTTGAATGTCTTTAAGCAGTCTGTGAACTATTTAGAGTAGTGTGTAAAATTTGGTATCTGTGTGTGCATTTTTAAAGAAATATGATTTTTATCAGGTTCTCAAAATGGTATAATGTAAGAAAAGTCCCTCCCTTGGTAGATCAGACTTCCATCTTATCAGGTTCCACCATATGTTCCCTGTCCCCTTTCTCCTACCAGATTCAGCCTCAACTGAACCCTATCTTTCTTTTTTTTTGCTGGGGGGGCAGGGAGCGGGAGAGTACCAGTTGAACTCAGAGGCACTCAACCACTGAGCCACATCCCCAGCCCTATTTTGTATTTTATTTAGAGACAGGACCTCACTGAATTGCTAAGTGTCTTGCTTTTTGCTGAGGCTGGCTTTTAACTCAAGATCCTCTTGCCTCAGTCTCCCAAGCCACTGGAATTACTGGCATAAGCCACTGGAATTACTGGCATGTGCCACTGCATCCGGCTGAACCCTATCTTTCTTTCTTTTTTCTTTTTTTTGGTACTGAACTCAGGTGCACTCAACCACTGAGCCACATCCCCAGCACTATTTTGTGTTTTATGTAGAGATGGGGTCTCACTGAGTTGCTTAGCGCCTTGCCATTGCTGAGGCTGGCTTTGAACTCACGATTCTCCTGTCTCAGCCTCACAAAGTGCTGGGATTTCAGGTGTGAGCCACCGCACCCAGCTTGAACCCTATCTTTCTTGATTAAAAAAGCTCATTCTTGGAAGAGGGAGTAAGATGAAATTAAAATAATGCTTCTCAAGTTGTTGGTTATTGTTTTTTGTTTTTGTTTTTTGTGGTGCTGGGGATTGAACCCAGGGCCTTGTGCATTGCAAGGCATGCACTCTACCAACTAAGCTATATTCCCAGCCCCCTCAAATTTTTCATGGAGGAGAGAATACTACCTTGTGAGTAGAGAGTTGCTGGTTTAGGATCATAACCCTAACCTGAAGCGACCTGCCACAAGGACCTATTGTTGCAATCATTTGATTTTTTTAATTTTCTTTTTCTTCTCTTCTTTCTTTTTCTTTTGATTTGTTTTTATTATTTATTAAGTTATGTTATTGCTCCATGGGAAGACTCATTATTATCTAGTCCAGTTGGTTGCTCTTTCTGCTCAACCCAAGACATTTCTCCTCCAACTTTTCCCTCCTGAGAGACTGAACTTAGGTAGTCCTCATCTCTTGCCAAAACACTATTTCTCCAATGAGATTCCTTCAAGTACTCCTGACTCTGTTGTACTGTTTTGCTAGTAAGCCACAGTCTAGTGTAACATAGGGACTTTGCAAAGCTTACATATTTTCTTAGCCTACGTGACTTTTGTACACCAGGTTCAGGCTTTCCACAGAAAGCTCCGGTAAATTACGTCACTAAAGCCAATAGTTCAGTTTCTTGAAACTGATCATGTTTGTAAATTTTGTCATATCAATCAAGATGTCTCTCCTGTTCATAATAACTACATGGAGTTTGCAGGTGAATCCAACAAGCCTTTAAAAAAATAAGCCTATGTAAAATTGAATGGTTTGTGGAATTTTGTTCTTTTGTTTTTTTGCAGTATTGCGGATTGAAACCAGGGTGCTCTACCACTGAGCTACACTGCCAGCCCTTTTTATTTTTTATTTTTTATTTTGAGACAGGATCTCACTAAATTGATGAGGCTGGCCTCAAACTTGCAATCCTCCTGCCTCGGCCTCCCAAGTAGCTGGAATTACAAGCGTGCGCCACCATATCCAGCGACACCGGATGGTTTGCTGCAACAGGTTAATCAGCCCTACCCTTCGATCTTCAATATGTGGCCAATAAATTGCCAATTCTGTTGAAGTCACTTTGAAGTTGGATTTTCTCTCACTTGCAACATAAACCATTCTGACATTCTCAAGATGAAACATCCAAGCTTTTCTGAAGGGTTTAGCATCTGCAACAGAAGACTTGATTTTACAGTGTTTATTTGACAGTATACGTTTAGGGGTATCTTTTTTTTCTTGCTTTTTTCTGTCAGGGATCAAACTCAGGGCCTCAGTCACATTAGATAAATACTATAACACTGAGTTACAACCCAAGCCCAGGTTTGGAACCCTTTATCTGTACATCCATAAGAGAAAATATTGGGAGGAGATAAGAGTGAAATGGTCATCCTTATCTATCAAGTTCAAGAGAAATAAAGCTGTACAGCCCATATGAAAAGAATCAGTTACCAAGATCACTGGATTGTTTTATAATTTGTCTTAAATATTTAATTTTTTTCTTTTTTCTTTTTTTTTTGTACTGGGGATTGAATTCAGGAGTCCAGTACACTGAGCCACATCCCCAGCCCTTTTCATTTTTCATTTTGAGACAGGGTCTCACTAACTTTTCCAAACTGGCCTCAAACTTGAGATCCTCCAGCCTCAGTCTCCCTAGTTGCTAGAATTACAGGTGTGCACTACCATGCCCAGCTTAAATTTGTTTTTAATTTTTATCAAAGATACATACTTTCCAGTACGTGTGGCCCTGACATCATTCCCAGCACACACACAAATAAAGACATTAGCCTTTCTTCTCACCTGCCCCATTTCCCTTCTCTCCATTTTTCTTATCCTTCTGTCCCTAACATCTATTATTGCCACCCCAAACTTAGTAGTGTAGAAGAGTAACTATGATTTGTTGTTATCTTTCACAGGTCTGGGGGTTGCCTGGGCTCAGGTGGACAGTACTCATTCAGGGTTTCTCCTGTAATGTAATCAGATAATGATTGGGATGTGAGTCCTTAAAAGATCCTCCACTCATCTGCCCCTGAACTGGGAAGAAAATTGGGGCTGAAACAGTTGGGAATGCTGGGGCACCTTTCTCTATAACTGTGTGCTCTCTCTGGCATGGTGACTTCAGGGTAGACAGACTTATATGACAACTCAGATTATATGTCAGAGTCTGAGAGATCATATGTTACCTTCTGTCTTGGCCTTGGCAGGCACATGGCTAACTTCTCCATTATACTTTTTAGAAGCAAGGTGGTAAGGCCAGCCCATATGCAAAGGGAAATGAACTAGACTCCACCTTATATAGGAAGAATCTTTAGATTTATTTTTTATTTTTAACTTGCTCATATTGTAATACCCTTCCTACTCCCTCTCCAGTAATTCAATCCTAAAGTACTTAGGTGGGGTAGGCACACACACCAGGGAAAGAACGCCATGTGGAGACATATTGGAGTGGTGATTCTAGGCCAATGAATGCTGAGAATTGTTGGCAACCACCAGCAGCTGCAAGAGAAGCATAAAAGATTCTTCCTATGACCTTCAGAGAGAGCATGGCCCTGCAGACACCTTGACATCAGACTTCTAGCCTGCAGAACTATGAGACAATAAATTCAATTGTTTTAAGTCACCTAGTGATATGATTTGAATCTGAAGTGTCCCTGAAAGGCCCTTGCAATTAAAGGCTTGGTCCCCAATGCAGCAATATCCAGAGGTAAGGCTTTTGGAAGTGACTGGATCCTGTGGGCTCTAATCTCATCAATGAATTAATCCATTTGATGGATTACTAATTTGAATGGATTATTGGCAGATTGGAGGAAGTTAGGTCATGGAGCATGCCCTGAAAGGGATTATCTTGGCCCTGGCCCCTTCCTCACTCTCTGCTTCTTAGCTACCATGAGCTGAGCAACTTTCCTCCCCCAGGCCCTTCTACCATGATATTTCTGCCTTGGAGCCAATGACCATAGACTGAAACCTCTGAAATGGTAAAATAAATCTTTCCTCCATTAAGCTGTTTTTCTCAGGTATTTGTCACAGAAATGCAAAGCTGACTAACACACCTAGTTAGTGGTATTTTGTTATGGCAGTCCTCAAAACTAATACAAGTACATTAAGGAGAGCCACATTTCTGAATTGAAAATCGGGATTATGTCAGTGAATGCATATTGCGATCTTCCACCCTCTGCCTGCCCTCAGATGGAAACTGTAAGAGTCCTTTGGAAACCGGGAGCCTTAGTGCAAGCCTGTAATCCCAGCACTTTGGGAGGCTGAGACAGGAGAATCGCAAGCCAGCCTCAGCAAGGGCAAGGCACTAAGCAACTCAGTGAGACCCTGTCTCTACATAAAACACAAAATAGGGCTGGGGATGTAGCTCAGTGGCTGAATGCCCCTGAGTTCAATCCCCGGTACCAAAAAAAAAAGAGTCCTTTGGAGAGAAAAGATCTAAAATTGTTGAAATTGAGGGTTTCCCAACAAATGACCCAGCCTGGTAACTGAGCAATGAGGCTCAACAAATTCCACCTACACACACACAAAGCTTCATTTTAGTTCACCACTTTTTTTTTTTAATATTTTTTTTAGTTGTAGATGGACACAATGTCTTTATTTTATTGCTGTGTATGTGGTGGTGAGGATCGAACCCAGGGCCTCACGCATGCGAGGCAAGCGCTCTACCGCTGAGCCACAGCCACAGCCCCTTAGTTCACCACTTTTAAATCTTAACAGAAAATTGAGGATTATCAGATGGATAGCTGAGGCAAGCCTCAGTCTTTAAAGACAAAACAAACAGTGGGGGTATGGGGGCCAGGAGGAACCATGGAGAAAACAGCAGATATTGCAAGAAAAAGAAACTTTTTTTTTTTTTGGTACTAGAGATTGAACTCAGGGGCACTCGACCACTGAGCCACATCCCCAGCCCTATTTTGTGTTCTATGTAGAGACAGGGTCTCACTGAGTTGCTTAGTGCCTCGCTGTTGCTGAGGCTGGCTTTGAACTCGCGATTCTCCTGTCTCAGCCTCCCACAGTGCTGGGATTACAGGCTTGCTCCACCACGCCCAGCTGAAACTTCTTTTTTCCCCCCCCAATACTGGGCATTGAACTCACTGAGCTATATCTCCAGCCTGTTTATTTTAATTAATTAATTTATTTAAATTTTGAGACAGGCTACTCTCAAGCTTAAGGTCCTTCAGCCTCAGCCTCCAGGAGGAAGTGCTGGGGAGTGATATTGGCCAAACGTTGTTATGTTGTGTGCATATATGAACATGTAACAAATCCCATCATTATGTACAACTATAACGAACCAATAAATAATAATGTGGAAAGCCGGGCATGGTGGCGCAAGCCTGTAATCCCAGTACTTTAGGAGGCTGAGACAGGAGAATCGCAAGTTCAAAGCCAGCCTCAGCAATGGCGAGGCGCTAGAGATGTGGCTCAGTGGTCGAGTGCCCCTGAGTTCAATCTCGAGTACCAAAATAAATAATAATAATAATGTGGAAAGAAAAAAAAATCAGAATATCCTCAAGTGTCTCAACAGCATCTCTGAAAACTAGAAAGAAGACAATGGAGAGATGCCTTCAGAATTTTTAGGAAAATTTATTTCCAACCTAGGGCTCTATCTGTGGCCAAATTGTTAGTTAAACCTGAGAATAGAATAAAGGCTTTATTTGTTGTTTTGTTTTTTTGGCACCAGGGATTGAACTCAGGGGCACTCTACCACTGAGCTACATCCGCAGCCCTATTTTGTGTTCTATGTAGAGACAGGTCTCACTGAGTTGCGTAGCACCTCGCTGTTGCTGAGGCTGGCTTTGAACTTGCGATTCTCCTGTCTCAGCCTCCCAAAGTGCTGGGATTACAGGCGTGCGCCACTGTGCCCAGCTTCATACAACCACATTTTTAATAAGGAATATATTGTTGATGTACCTAATGCTTAGTCTTAGACTGAATTCAGTTAATGGCCATAAATGTGCGGTTTTGCTTATAATTATAATTGAATCATAATCACTCACTAAAACTGGCCGGAAGAACATCTACTTAGGGCTAGAGTTCTGGCTCAGTGGTAGAGCGCTTGCCTACCATGTGCGAGGCACTGGGTTTGATTCTCAGCAGCGCCTATAAATAAATGAATAAAGTAAATGTCCATAAATATCTAAAATACTTTTAAAAAACCATCTACTTAGCCACACTTCAAAATCCTTTGGCTTATTTTATTTTATTATGGTGCTGAGGATTGATCTCAGGGCTACATTTCCAGCAGTTTTTGTGTTTGTTTGTTTGATTGTTTGGTACTGGGGATTGAACTCAGAGGTACTCAAACACTGAGCCACATCCCCAGCCCTATTTTGTGTTTTATGTAGAGACAGGGTCTCACTGAGTTGCTTAGTGCCTCGCCGTTGCTGAGGCTGGCTTTGAACTCCGGATCCTCCTGTCTCAGCCTCCGGAGGAGCCCCTGGGATTATAGGCGAGTGCCTGGCCCCCAGTGCTTTTAATTTTTCATCTGGGGCTGAGGTTATGGCGCAGTGGTACCATGCTCGCCTAGCATGCGTGAGGCACTGGGTTCGATCCTCAGCACCACATAAAAATAAAATAAAGATATTCTGTCCACCTACAACTAAAAAAATAAATACTTTAAAAAAAATTTTTTTTCATCTGGAGACGAGGTCTCACTAAATTGCAAAGGCTGGCCTCAAACTTGAGATCTTCCTGCCTCAATCTCCCAAGTAGCTGGAATTACAGACGTGCACCAACATACCTGGCTCTCTGGCTTATTTTATATCGTGTGCTGTTCACATTTGAAGGTCTCCCAGATTTGCATTGTTATTTCTTGTAGTATTCTTGTTGAACCACAGAGGGCAGAAGGTCATTTAAAAAGTTAAATAGCCCACAGGGTGGTGCACCTGTGTCCCAGCTACTTGGGAGGCTGAGGTGAGAAGACTGTTGGAGCCCAGGAGTTTGAGGACTGCCTCAGCAACAGCAAAGACCTCATCTTTAGCTGGGCGTGGTGGCGCACGCCTGTAATCCTAGCACTTAGGGAGGCTGAGACAGGAGAATCTCCAGTTCAAAGCCAGCCTCACCAACCGCGAGGCGCTAAGCCACTCAGTGAGACCCTGTCTATAAATAAAACACAAAATAGTGCTGGGGAAGTGGCTCAGTGGTCTAGTGCCCTTGAGTTCAATCTCAGAACTCAATCTCAAAAAAAAAAAAAAAAAAAAAAGACCTCATCTTTTAAATCAGACAAATTAAAACAAAACAAAACAAACAAACAAACAAAAAACTCTAAGTCTTGGGGATATAGCTCAGTGGTACAGCATTTGCTAAGCATGTGCAAGGCGCTGGGTTCAATCCCCAGCACCAAGGGGAGCAAAATTAAATTACTTTGGCAGCAATTCATAATACCTATCTGTTCTCCATTCCGTGACTTGAGGAAATGAAAATAATTAAATTTACTCTGTTGTTTTACATATTAGAGGATTCAATATTTTTCGGTTTAAACTTCATCTCACATGAGCTACATGATCTATTAAAAATATAAAGAAGGTACAACTCACCAGAAATTTAAGCTGGGTTCAGTGGTATATGCCTGTAATCCCATTGACTTCAGAGGCTAAGACAGGAGAATTGCAAGTTCAAGGCCATCGTCAGCAACTTAGTGAGACCCTATCTCAATATAAAAAATACAAAGGACTGGGGATGTAGCTCAGTGGTAAAGACCCCCAGTAACAACAACAAAAAGAAAATGTCTAAGATTATCCACTTCTGTTAAACTGTCAAATTCACACTCTGAAGATCTGTAGAAAAACAGAGCTCTGCTTTATATTGAATAGCAATTGCCTTGAATTAAATTAACTTTAATCTAGCCGGGCGCCATGGCTCACGCTTGTAATTCCCCCCCCCCAAAAAAGTTAATTAGTTTATTTATTTATTTATTTTTTGATACCGGGGATTGAACTCAGGGGCACTCGACCACTGAGCCACATCCCCAGCCCTACTTTGTGTTTTATGTAAAGACAGGGTCTCACTGAGTTGCTTAGCGCCTCACCATTGGTTGCTGAGGCTGGCTTTGAACTCGGGATTCTCCTGTCTCAGCCTCCCTAAGTGCTGGGATTACAAGCGTGAGCCACCGCGCCCGTCTTAATTAATTAACTTTAATCTAAATTTGTAACAAAAAGGAAACAACATTGGATATTGATGCGCTCTACTATAGTTCATTTGGGTTACTTTGTTCTATTTTTCAAATGCAGTGGTAATGTTTCAATAATTTAGGGAAAATAGATTAGAAAATTAGAAACTACAGTAGCTTAAAACAAAAAACATCTGTAGCATAAATGGGGCATGGTAACACATGCCAGTAATCCCAGGAACTCTGAGGCTGAGGCATGAAGATCACAAGTTCAAGGTCAGCCTCAGCAGCTTAGTGAGGCCCTAAGCAAATTTAGTAAGACCCTGTCTCAAAATAAAATATTAAAAAGGCTGGGAATGTAGCCCAGTGGTAAAGGGAACCTGGGTTCAATCTCTAGTACCAGAAAATAAAATAAAATAAAATAAAAGGCTGGGAATGTAGTAGTAGAGTAGTAGAGTACACCTGAGTTCCATCTTTAGCACTACAAAAAAATTTAAAAACTGTAGCATAATTAAATAAAAATTTATCATGCATGATTATACAAATTCCCAGTAGTATTCCAAATTCACTGACTTTAATAAATTACATAAAGGAATTTTCTTTTTTTTCCAGTACTGGGGATTGAACCTAGGACCTTGCACATGGGCAAACATTGAACTACATCCCCAGCCCTTTTTAAAATTTTATTTTGAGACAAGATCTCACTAAATTTCCCAACCTGACCTCTAACTTGTGAACCTCCTGCCTCAGCTTCCCAAGTAGCTGGGAATACAAGTGTATACACCGTGCCCAACACAAAAAAAAATTTTAAAGAGGAATCAAATATCTTAATACATCAGAGCCTTCCTGTGGTGTCATTGAGTATAATATATTGAGCACATCTTTTTATGTTAATACCAACTAATCAATTGTAATTGGTATAATTACTACTTTGCTATTTTCTCGTAGTATTCATTATTGTTGAATACATAATTACAGCACAGGATATAATTTATTCTTTGGCAATATGTCAATTATACACCCAGGATTTTCAATACATGTTTCCCTTTATAGCATTTGTATGTATTATAAAGAATGCACTGTAAACCCATCTATTCAGTGTTAAAAACCTGATAATTTTAGTGAGCACTGAAGGTTGTCTCTACTATTGCATTGATTCATCTTGTTGAGGAAAGGACATTTTAAAAAACGAGACAGAAGGAAGTAACATAGGCCACTGGCAATACAGATAGCTTTTTTTTTTTCTAACAGAGAGTGAACCCAGGACCACTTAACCACTAACCCACATGCCCAACCATTTTTATTTTTTATTTTGAGAAAGTGTCTCAGCCGGGCACACTGGCGTATGCCTGTAATCCCAGCACTTTGGGAGGCTGAGACAGGAGAATCATGAGTTCAAAGCCAGCCTCAGCAAGGGCGAGGCACGAATCAACTCAGTGAGACCCTGTCTCTACATAAAACACAAAATAGGGCTGGGGATGTGGCTCAGTGGTCGAGTGCCCCTGAGTTCAATCCCTGGTACCAAAAAAAAAAAAAAAAGAGAAAGAGAGAGAGAGAGAAAGGGTCTCACTAAGTTGCATGGGGCCTCACTAAATTGCTGAGACTGGCCTCAAACTTGTGATCCTCCTGCCTCAGCCTCCTGAGTCCCTGGGATTATAGGCATGTGCCACCACACCCAGCCAATGGCCTGTTTCTCCTTCCAATCCCTCCTTCTTTCCCTCTGAAAAGACACCAGATCAATGGTGTTATCAACATATTTTGTGTAGAAACTTTGATACTGCAGACACTTGAAGGTACCCATTCCAACACTGCTGATCACATCCCTACCACCAACTTCAAAATGAAAATGTTCCGTTGCCTATTTTTTTTTTTTTTTTTTTTTTGGTACTGGGGATTGAACTCAGGGGCACTCGACCACTGAGCCACATCCCCAGCCCTATTTTGTGTTTTATGTAGAGACAGGGTCTCACTGAGTTGCTTAGCGCCTCGCCATTGCTGAGGCTGGCTTTGAACTCGCGATTCTCCTGTCTCAGCCTCCCTAAGTGCTGGGATTACAGGCATGAGCCACCGTGCCCGGCTCCGTTGCCTATTTTTATTTAAAGTTTTTTGTTGTTGTTTTTGGTACTAGAGATTGAACTCAGGGGCACTCGACCACTGAGCCACATCCCCAGCCCTATTTTGTGTTTTATGTAGAGACAGGGTCTC
>PVHX01003338.1:0-65754 GCA_004024805.1 Geosciurus inauris
GGCTGGGGGTGTGGCTCAGTGGTCAAGTACCCCTGAGTTCAATTCCCAGTACCCAAAAAAAAACCCAACAAGTTGACATAATGACTTAGTAAACAGTAACAGACTATTTTGCATTTATAGCAAGTTTTATAATGGTAAAAATGCTATTATGCTTAATTATTTAGTGATTTGAATTCCAGGATTAAGGATAACATCACACTTGTTGCCTTCAAATTTTTAAATTATTCTCAAAGATTGTATGTGTATTTGTGTATGGATGAATCTGTACCCCATATACTAACAATAATTTATTAAAGAATATTATTTATTTTTAATTTTTTTTAGTTGTAGATAGACACAATATCTTTATTTACTTATTTATTTTTATGTGGTGCTTAGGATCAAACCCAGTGCTTCACTCATGCAAGGCAAGCGCTCTACCACTGAGCTACAATCCCAGCCCAAAGAATATTATTTATAATCTTGTACCCTTCTCCTATGGAATCCTTCATGTCTTCACCAGAAATAAGTACTGTCCTTAAGTTTGTGTTTAGCATGCTCTTGCTTTTCTTAATAGTTTTACTATATTTCTTTTCAAAAATAAATTGCTTATATTTATTTATATTTTTAAACTTCACATGAAAAAAATCTTACTGTGTGCAATTTTCTGTGGCTTGCTGCTTTGGTTTCTCAGTATGTGAAATTCACCCACATTGATTTTTCAGCTGGAGTTCAGCTTGTGACTTATCTTTTTTACTTTATTACTTCTTTTCATATACAGAAGTTTAAAATTTTTAGTGTTGTCAAACCTTTATGGTTTATGCTTTTCATGACTTGCTTTTTGTAACTTGAGATCATAATGATCTTCTCCCATTTTCTTCTGATAATTTTGTTTTTTCTCCTTTAGGTCTTTGTCTTATCTGGTATCGATTTTTGTGTATGCTATGAAGTAGGGATCTTTTTCTTTTTCCTCCTTAAATTGAAGGGAAATCATGCTTCTCCTTTGCTCAAAAAATTTCTACATCTTCTCATCTTTCTCAAGTTCAGTCAAAGTTCTTAAAAGTGAAACCTGTGAAACCTGGCTCTCTGAAACATCTCTGCCTCATCTCCTATACCTCATCCACAGAATACTGGACTCCTCGCTTGTCCTTGAACACTCCCCAGATTTTCCTTATTCAGAGCCCAGATTACTACATTACTGATTCCCTCATGTCCTAAGTCTCTGTTCAAATGTTGCCGTATTATGGGACCTCCTGTGACCCACCCTAGCTAAAAATCTCCCATTATCACACATACTCTTTTAAGTGTAATCTCTCTTCTCTGCTTCAGAAGAACTTACCTGAAAAACTTCTGGGCTTGGTGTAGCTGGGTGTGCATGGGGAAGGGGGACATTTTTCAAGTGTTGATTTAATGTCTTGACTGGCTTTAGGATTTTCTGATTAAGTTAGTAAGTTTACCCTCTTAAAATTTTTTATTTTCCTTTTTGAATAGTAATATGTGCCCACAACACAACCATTCAAGTTTAAGAAGCATACATGATCAAATATAAATCTATCTCCCATCTCTGCCTTCTAAGCTGCCTGCTTCCCCTACTCCTGCCTTCAGTTTCTTGTCTATTTGTTTCTGTAGTTTCTTGTTTATTCTCCTAGAAATAAATTATGTGTATATGTAAGCATATATAAAGATATACATTGTTTTTACATAAATGGTGGAATACCATATTATTCTGCAGTTGCTTTTTTCACTTAACTATATATGTTAGAAATAATTGCATAGCTATACATAGAGGGCTGCTTCATTCTATTACAGTTACCTGCTGGATGGACCTACCTTGATTTAGTTATCTACTGTCCTTCTGAAGGACATTTGGGTGTTCTCAGTCTTTGCAGTGTTTCTTACTCATCTTTAATCAATGATTCGCCTTCTTAAATTTCTATTCTGATGTCATTTCCCTGTTCAGAAACTCCAGCAGCTGCTCAACACCCACAGACTGAACTTCTTACCCTGAAAGTAGAGACCCACATGGTCTCCATGACTTTTTCGCGCTGTCCATCTGTTCCTGAAGAAGCCCCCTAAGCCGATGACTTGAGGTTTTCCAAATGTATTTCTTTATTTTCCTTAAGCCTGCACCTTCCAACCCTTCCAAGGAGAGGAGCAAGTCCTTCCCTCCGGCTAGTCACAGTGCACTCTGGTTGGTTCTCTCTGGAAGAGCGCTTTAAACCTGCCAACCCAGTCTCCCATTGGTATGCCATGCATAACCACACCAGGTGCTTTGAATTTTGGTTTAGGACACTGATATTTAATTGCTCACCAATCAGTCCTTTCTCTCCCAGACTCCAAATTCTTTGTAGATGGGGCAGTTAATTGGGAATGGCGAATGCTAAAATGAAAAAAAAAAAATACGTCCGGACTTTCAAGTAGCTTACAACATGGTGAGTCAGACATGCAAAAAATTAAAATACACAGCACAGTAGGAGCTTAATGTATGTTCAGTGGAATCACAAAAGGAAAGAAATGGCTTTATTTTTGTTTTTTTAATCTCCAGTCCTTAGCCCAGGGTCTGTTTCATGGTAGCTGCCCAATGAGTCCCCATTGAGCGAAGAATAATCTAAAAGGAAGTATTTAAAGCCATCATTAACATCTTGCCCTCAAAGTCATCTTTTATCATAAACACAAACAAGTCAACAGTGTAGACGTCGCTCATCTTTTGAGGAGAAAGGGGGAAGTGTGGGAGGGGGTGGAACAAGTGTCTGCCAGGGAGCGAGGCAAAGAACTTGCACCTGGACCGGGTCTGGGCGCCGCGCGGGGCGGGCCGAGGGGAGGGGGCGGAGACTCGCCTCCCGGTCCCGCCTCCCCCCACCCCGCGGCGGCGGCGGCTGCGGAGCTGGGTGGCCGCGCGGGTGTCGGCAACAGCTGCAGCCGCCCGCGCCGCCCGCGCCGCCCCCTCGGCCGCGGCTTCTGGGGCGATCCCGAGCAACGCCGGCAGCTAGCGGCGCTGTGCGGAGCAGCGGCCCCGGGAGACGGAAAGTTCCCAGCCTGGGTACCGAGATGCCGGGCAGCGACACGGCGCTCACCGTGGACCGGACCTACTCCGACCCCGGCCGGCAACACCGCTGCAAGAGCCGGGTGAGAGCCGCGGCGGGCGAGGGCGGGGGCGCGGGCTCCGGGGCGGGCGCGCGAGGCCGGGCGGGGCTTCGGCTCCGCGGTAACTCGCTCCCCCGCCCTCCTCTCCCTCTGCTGGGGTCCTGGCTTTCCCGAATGACCGAACTGGGGGGCTGGGGAGGGGCGTCGGAGCCCGGCCTGCGGCTCCGAGCCCCCGAGTCAGCCGCCAAGGTGGGGAGCAGAGGAAGCCCCCGCCCCCGCTCGGCCCGGCACTGTCCCGGGCGCCCGGGGTTCCCCGACGGCCGGCGCTCCGCCGCCCTCCCCGCCTGGGCGCGCCCGCAACCTGGAGGCGAGGGAATCCCGCCACCCGCCGCACCGGGCGCTGGAGGTCTGTTGCCGGGCTCTGCCACCCTCGCTCCCAGCCTCTCCGGCTCCGCCGCGTGTCTCGCCTTCGGGAGGCGGCGGGCCTGCTCTGCCGGAGTGAAAAGTCAGTCTTCGCACTGCCTCTCCAGAGTTTCGAGCCGTTCGGAGCAAGCGCCCTCGCCATTGTTTGCAGTGTAATTTGCTGTTGCTGATTTTGGCTGTGGGCGAAAATAGCTCTTCTAGGCAGACTGCGAGGACGAGCCCTATAGTGCTTCAATTTAAAGACCGAGGCCGCAACTAGAGCGCTGGTCTCTCCAGGGAATACCTGTGCCCTCCCTGGCAGTTTAATCCTTTGAGCCTGGACGAGAAGCTCCAAAATCTGTTCGCCTCGTGGCTGATTGAAGTGCCATTTAAAACGTAGTACCTCCTCCACCCTGGCATCTGTTCTGGAAAGAAATACCTGGAGTTGTGCTTGTCATAGAACTGGGGATTTGGGTGTCAGCTTCCCTGTGTAAAGTTCAAGGAGGTAGAACAGGATCACTTTCAGGCTTGCCACCTTCAATATCCAAAGACAACCGGGTGGAGATAGTAACAACAGTGAAAGGAATGGTTGCAACCCCTTCTGCAGGATTCAGTTGTTCAGTCATAGTCCCAAGTAGTCATCAGTTACCCCGTAAGTGAAGTAATTAGTCCCTGGAATATTTGCCTGTTTTTTTTTTGTAGCACCTGTTAATTTAACAAGATGATTTCAAGTTTTTGCAGTTTGAATATATTTGGTGGAATAATACCTCGTCTTCTCACTTCTCCCTACTTCCTCCCCCGCCCTGCTTTCTTTAAAAGTTCATAACTTGTTATGAAAATAACCAGAAACATTGTTTGGAAGAAAAAGACTTTTGGTTTCCTACAATTAGAAGTTTCTTGAAGGGTGAATGCTCAATAATAACAGCTAACTGAAAGAAAGATGTTTTCCTGATGCATTTGTGATTGTGCAGAGTCTATAAAGTTAGTGTTGCAGTTAACAGAAGAAATTTCAGGCTCAAAATGTGGTGGCCTGGTTTCTCTTGGCACAACTGTGTTGATATTTGTGTAAACAATAAGAACAGTAATCTTTGAAGGATGGATGGCTCAGTGTGAGCTCACTTAAGCAATTGGTAGAATTCGTGAAACTTTGCAAAACTCACTCTGCTTTACTTTTAAAACAAGTGAGAAATTCTGTCCTTCGCGTACTTGGAAAGTGTAACTGAACTGCAGATGGAGTTTCTCTCTGCTGTATCTGTCATAGTTCCATTTCTACACCTGTCCTCTGTGAAAGTACCACCACTGTACTTGATGAGGTATCTTCATTTTCTTTAAAAGTCTGCTCACATATTATATGTGCTGCATTGTTTTGTTAGCACAGAGATAACCTGACTTGAAATAGGGTGTGTTTTTAAACTGACTTAGACTTTGTATGTACCACTTGTTCTAAATTTGTCTCTTGGGCAAATGAGATCGAGTGAGAGCTGGAAGAAAGGCAGAGAGGATGACTGGAACTTTAGTAGAGAAGATCACAGATTCTATAGGAGCAATGCTGGACTTCTTTAGAGACTAGTTAAACTTCTTAACTGTCTACTCTTAGGGGTTTTATTGTTGACACTGCAAGGAATCAGGAGAACTGGTGAAATCTTGCAAACTCAAAAGAACTTTTCTCCAGTGGGCCTTTTGTAATTTTTTTTAAAAACAATAACTTTTTTTTTAATGTGGTGCTGAGGATTGAACCCAGCGCCTCACATGTGCTAGGCAAGTGCTCTACCGCTGAGCTACAGTCCCAACCCCAAGGGGCTGATGTAATTTTGAACCTGTCCTTAAGGCTGCAGTAAGTCTGCTCTAATGAAGGGAAAGCAAAAGCAGTTTTCTTGCACAAAAAGTATTTATCCCATTAGATGATTTTAGCTCCTATTTTGTGGAACTCAATTAGATGCAGAAAAAGAAATTTCATATTTACATCCAGAAAGTATATGATGCAAAAGGGAAACATCAAATGGTATTAGGGATTAATTTCTTAATGTCACCCTCTCCTTGGGAATAAACTAGTGTAAACTAGAATTTAAACCCTTATGGTCTCATTTGGTAAATTAGCTCCCCTAAAATAACAGTTGAGGATGCTTGGGAAAAGGTGATGAATCTTAGCAATATGCACTTTCCTCCCAAAAAGGGGCCACTCTTTTGAGAATATGTTCTTTGCTACCAAATGGTCATTTTTTTAAAAAAATTCAAAGTTGGTAACCTGTTGAGATAACAGGGAAAATACATCTATTTTGTCAGGCTTGTTTAAGCCTCTGTAACTGGAATAATAATGAGGCAATGTACTATTTTAATATTGCAAAAGTCTATTTTTATAGTCAGGTGAACTGACCTAGATCCCCCCTCACCTTCAGCAAAAATGTAATGATTTTGTCTAAGCTAACAAGTCAGAATCATTCACATTTTAAAATTTCATCTTGTAAAACTCAGGAATAGTACTTGTTAGCTTGACACACACAATACATCTCGACTTTAAAAGAAAGAGCATACATAATTAGAATCTTTTTTCTGCCCTAGATTATTAAAGCTTATCATCTTTTTAAGAATATGGGCAATCTGCTTTCTATACAGAAACTGGGTTGGTTTTTTGTTGTTATTAATAAATGATGTGTGAATCAAATTTTTGTTAGTAGGGTTTTTGTTTAAATGTTTGAAAGAGCCACTTCCAGCCATTTGAGTGTAGTTATGAGAAGCTGGGGCTCCAGGTTTAGGCCAGTCTGGATCTTGTTCTTGCTCTTCACAGTTACCAATTGGCCACCAAGACAGTGTCCTAAATAACCTTTCTAGCTAGGCGTGGTGTTGCACGCCTGTAATCCCAGCACTTTGGGAGACCAAGACAGGGGAATTCGTGACATCAAAGCCAGCCTCAGCAATGGTGAGGCGCTAAGCAACTCAGTGAGACCCTGTTTCTACATAAAACACAAAACAGGGCTGGGGATGTGGTTCAGTGGTCAAGTAGCTTTGAGTTCAATCCAAACAAACAAACAAAAAACCTTTCTGAGCCTGTAGTTAGACATCTGTTTAAAAAAAAAAAAAGGTGATGAGCCAAGCAGGATGGTACACACCTGTAATCCCAGTTACTTGGAAGGCTGAGGCTGGATTGTAAATTTGAGGCCAGCCTTGGCAACTTAGACCCTGACTCAGAAAAAAAAGCGCTGCAGATGTAGCTCAGTAATACAGTTCCCATGTGTTCTTCAGTTCCAAAAAATAATTAATTAAAAAATAGTTTTAAGGGCTGGGGCTGTAGCTCAGTGGTAGAGCGCTTGCCTAGCATGCGTGAGGCACTGGGTTCGATCCTCAGCACCATGTATAAATAATAAATGAATAAAATAAAGATCCATCAACAACTAAAAAAATATTTAAAAAAAATAGTTTAAGGACAAGTTGGGCAACTAGTGAGATCATGCCTCAAAATAAAAATAGGACTAGACGTGTATTTCAGTGGTATAGTACTTGTCTAGCATGCACAAGCCTGTGGGGTTCAATTCTCCAGAACTGGGGGAAAAAAAATCTTGGAAAATAAAAGGAATGATGATAGTCCATTCTTCAGGGAGTGACTGTGAGTCTTAAATAAGAGAGTGTTGTTAAAAAAAAAAAAAAAAAAAAGTTGAGCCGGATGTAGTGGTGCCGTGGTGCATGTCTAAAATCCCAGCAACTTGGGAGGCTGAAGCAGGAGGATCACAAGTTTGAGGCCAGCCTCAGCAACTTAGTGAGACTCTGACTCACTGATTAAGCACTCCTGAGTTCAATCCCCAGTACTAGAAATAAACAAATAAAAGATTGTGTGCATTCAAATGTTAGCTATTTTTATCTAAATATAAGGTGAATTATTTCTTATTCTGTTGGTGCTTCAATTAATCACAGCTGCTAGTCATTTTGAGTGCCTGCTTTTTTCCGTCTCTCTAACCTAGGTCTTTGACATTTTTCTGAAATTGGTTTCTTCCTTCTGTTCCCTGGTCACCACCTACCCCAGTTCAGCCATTAGGACCTTCACCAACTTCTATTCCATCATACCTGTAAGGATCCAGGTTATTTTCCCCACAGACCCACTTTCATTAGGTTTGTCTTCAGAAAACAGATCTTGCTGTAGTGCAGCTTGCTACTGGCAAGCACCTCTGTGCTCATTCTAAGCCTTAGTTTCCACTTCTACACAAGATGGCTGTTGTAAGGAATAACTGCAATAATGTCTATGAAATGTGAACAGACCAGTCTGTATTATTCTAGCCAGTGACTTGTTTCATTCTAAAGAGTTCATTAAAGAGACTGAATAATGGTGAATGTCGCAGTCCAGATTTTTCTTATATTTAGGATGAATAGATTGATAGGGTAAGTGTTTTTTGAGCTGTGGATTCTCCTTCAGAGGAGAATGAATTGCCAGCCACCACCAGCACCCCTGCCTGTCGCATCCACTGTTGAGTACCAAGAGAGCTGCTACCAAACTGGATCACAGGATGTGTTTTGCTTCAGACCCTCTGCCTGAGTTTCAGGGCTGCTGCTAAGGTTGGAAATCAACTGAGTGCTAGATGAAAATTGCCCACATCTTGACTTTAGGCGAATCTGCGGCATTCAGCCCTGCTGTTTCTTGTGTTTTTTGTGTTTTCAATAGAGGGGGTGGTGAGAGAAAAGGAAGAGAACCATGAATCACCATACTGTGAATCAGAATGAGGACTTCTCATTCCTTAGAAAAGGAACATCAGGATGTATGATGTGTGCATAATCCAGCCACTTGTGGACTTGGGAGGGGTGCTACATGAAGCAAAACAATAAACTTGTTGATTATTTCTCTGTAAGGAGGCAAACAGAACGTAAAAGAAAGCTTAACAATAGTAGCTAATGTGTACTGCTTACTGACTGTATATCGGGTAATGATAAGTACTTTAAATCCACTATCTCTTTGATCTTCATCATATCCTCCTTACAGCTCCATTTTACAGTTGAGAAGACAGAGGACCAGCCTGGTTAATAATTTGTTCGAGGTCTTGTGGCTGTTAGGAAATGATGGCAGAGCTCAGATTTGAATTCAATTCTAACTCCAAAGCTTGGTTCTTAACACTTCCCTATCTGCCTCCCTGGTGAGTATTGGAGCTCAGTGTGGTCTCAGTCTTAGTAAACCAGTGAAGTACTTGGGGATGGATGTGAACAGCTTCAGCAGAACACCTACCCACATTATGTGCTCTAGATTCTTATGACACATATTTTGCCAGTCTTTGCACATAGTTGTGTACTCCCATAAACTTTTAAATGAATGCTAGTTTTGAATGATTGATAGTTTATGAACATGTTGTAACATCTAGGATATAAGAATTTGCCCACAATTTGGAGATATCTTAAAGGCTGTTAAATAAGGTCATGATTTAAGTACATTAGAAAAATATTTTGAAGCCTGATATTGTCTCCAGAGGATGAGCCAATGAAGAGCATGATGACACCAGATCTTCCTTGTGATCATTGAATTCAAAACATGGCTGCAGACACGTCTCCTCAGTAGTTCCCCAAGACTGAACTGCACATCCACACCTTCTGTTCTCTGGGGCCACATAATCAGTCACCTGGTGATCTTTCTGGGAAATCCTTCATAATAGTAAACCACTGCTTGTGTCTCCTCACAACATCAACCCTTTGAGGAAGTGCACTGGAGTGGTCCAGAGTGCTAGTTCTTTAGTCATCATCCTCACTTGATCCTCCATAGTTATACCCTTGGGCATGTTACCAAAGTTACCTTTTTACAAAGGGTGTCATAGTGCTTCCCTTGGAGGACTGTTGTGAGAAATAAGTGATGTAGGATATATAAGCACTGTCAGCTGGCACCTGCTAACTGGTCAGTTAATGTTAAGATGGGAAAGGAATAATGATAAAATACCTAACAGCAGGGTAGCTCTCAGCCATTGTAGGAGGCACAGTTGAATGCAGACTGTAGGTGTGAGTTCTAGTACTTTGCATTTTCTCCAGAGACCAGATCTTTTCAAGGATTTTTTTTTCCTAAAGAAACCACATCTAAATTATGGTTGTAAACTCATATCTACCTCAGGTCTAAAGGGCTCCTGATAACTAAAAACACTACAAAGGGCAGTTTAAAAAAACTGAGAAAAGAGTAATCCAGTGGCCTCACCGGAACTCCTGTGGAATCCTGGCTCTACTGGACTGAATGCACATTCCTCTCCTAAAGCAGATGTTTGGGTATTTAGACTCCAAGGCTTTACCATGTTAGAAGTGGAAGGGAATTTTTTTAACACCCTGAGCATGTTACCAGAGTTATGTTTTTTTGTTTTACAAAGGGTGTCATAATGCTTTTCTTGGAGGATCTAGAAGAGAATTTTATTTATTCATTCATTCTTTTTTTTTTTTTTTAATCCTGGGGATTGAACCCAAGACATCATATATGCTAAACACGTACTCCACCACTGAGCTACCCCTAAGATCCTGGAAGGGGACTTAGGTGTTAACTTCACATCATTTCATTTGCAGAAGTAGAAAAAGTGTGTCAGCCAGACTATAACCAGTAAAATCGTGTAACTAATACAGATTGATTTGGACTAACCATTATCCCATCTGCTGTCTTTAAAGAGAATTCTGTGTAGACATATATATTTATTTGCCTTGATACACAAACTCAGACAAAAGAGTGTGTATGCACAGGCACACATATCCTGGGAATTGGACCCAGGACCTTCCTACCAAATTAATTGCTGAATTTTCTGGGATAAGCATCTTGATTAAATTAGGTAAATTGAGAACTTAAAATTATTTTTAGTAGAAAATTGATGAACAGTTTTAACAGTTTTACTTTTGTTAATTTTGTAGGTGAAAATGTATTTGAATGATTTATTGCTAGTTCATTATCCTTCTGAGTTTTATTTCTAGATTTTGGGGGAGGGCAGGAATGAAGAGGAGTGACAACATATAAAGCTACATAGCTGCACTGGATTGTTGCCACTTTTTAAAAATTATCATTTTGGAGGTGCCTTTTAGTATCTGTATTTTTCAGAAATGAGTCCACCCACTGGGGATGGGATGTTAGGGGAAAAGGTATGCAGATGCATAAGCCGTAGACTGCATGATACATTCTGAAACCTAGAATTCCACCTGAGTCTGCTGTTGCCTCTGAAATGCTCGGTTCCTGTGAGTCTCTAAAGGCATCTCCCAGCGCCTAGTATTTTGGGTATATAGGTTGGGTATCCTTTAGCCACAATGGTTGAGACCAGAAGAATTTTGGATTTGGGATTTGCTTTTTAATTTTGGAATATTTGCATATGCACAGTGAGATAGTTTGGGATGGGAGCTGTGTCTAACCACAAAATTGACTTACTTTTCACATACACATAGACTGAAGATAATTTTATACAGTATTATTTTGTGTGCAACCTTTGACTGCAACCCGTCACATAAGGTTGGGATAGAATTTTCCACTTCGCATCATGTCAGTGTCCAAAAAATTTCAGATTTTGAAGCATTTCAAGTTTCGGGATTAGGATGCTCAACATGTATATAATTTACACAACACATTTCTTAAATCCAAATCAAAACCATGATCAGGTTCTTGGCCAAAGAAAGTATAGCACTTAGAGGAAGTCACAGCTGCTAATGGCCTGCTGAGTCATAATAGTTTACTGAGAGATGGCACATACAGTGCCTAGCCCTTGTGTAGTGCCCCGCTGAGGAAAAATCCTTGTGACTTCTGCCTTACACACTGACTTGAGCCCAACCCAAGAGTAAGGTGTGGCTTTTATTGCAAAATACAAAACATTTATTTCCGCCAAGATGTCTCACATGCTGTCTCGAAGTCTGTATGTCAGACATCCTTCTGTCAATCTCCTGGTTCCCAGTTAGTCTCTTCCTATATAGTCAGTCCTCAAACCGACTATATGCTTCCTCAGTCACCACCCACCCCTGACCCTGGCCCCAATCCAATGGTTTATGTCCTAGATGTTGCCCAGCTGCCTTTTCCTCGTGAACTCCAGCTTTACTCTCTGGATCTCTAAGCATGTAGACTCGGGAGTCAAACTAGAAAGTCAACTCTTTCACTTACCAGCTGTGTGAGCAACCATGGGAAGTGGTGTTAGACTCATTACCAACATAGCCTTAGTTGTTCTGGCGTAGAGTCACTCCTGGCCTAACACAGAGTTTCCCAGCTCAGTTCCCCCATACCTCCTACATGCTGCTTGTTACCACCTGGACTATAATTTACCTGATATTTCTAAATCAGTTCACGCCTTAAATTTGTTTTTAAAGTATCATTGTTACTATTCCAGCTAAATATCGTTTGAGTTTGAGGCCTGCAGTGCCAGAATCAGTAGAGAGCAGGTGCTGGAGCATTGCTGAGGAGCTTTTGGCTCCACACAGAAGAGTTCCTCCCAGACTGAATCAGCTAGATAGGATTGAAGGTTGAAGAGGGAATCACGTAGGGTGACTCTGTTATTAATGCTTTTGTTTTAGACCACCTAAAGTAATTGAAAACCATTTAGAAAAACACTGGTCTTAATGTATCCTTTCTTCTAGACCTGTGTCCTAGAAGATGCTTAGAAATACTTTTACCCCTCATGGATTGTGAAAATTAGAGCTATCAACTATTTCCCTTTTTACATTGGCCAACAGGCACCTGAAATTCAAATTTCAACAGAACTGAGTGAAAAATTATGGACTGCTTATTTTTACATCCTGATTTTGACTTTCATTTGTAATGTATATTTTTCTCTGGTTTTAAAGTAAGAGTGGTGGGGTGTGCATGTGTGCACACTTACATTTGTGTATGTTTGTTTACAGGATTTGATAAATTATATGAGCTATTTAACACTTTATTATAAAATAGGCTTTGTGTTAGATGATTTGTTTTGAGCATATTTAAGGTACCATATTTCATTGCACAATACTCAGATTTTATGCCAATTTTTTTAGTGGAGTGCAACCATTATGTGAAGCTTTTAAAAAAAATTGTGCTGGTATTACTTAAAAATCATTTATTATTAAACTGTCTTTGGTGCAAGATTAGGATGCACAGACTACTTGTGAATATAGTTATGCAGTGGTGGTGATGCGGCGGAATACCACAGGCTAGGCCTAGCTGTGATGTCTGATAGGGTAGATGTATTCCGCGTACTCCAGCATGTTACATCAAATTAAAATGGGTTTATTGGGAAACAACAGTGTACTGCAGAATGCCATTGATTTATGATCACATTGTGGAAAAAAAAGATCAAAATTTGAAGTTCAGTTTGTACTGAATGTGTATCAGTTTCATACCATCCTCAAGTTGAAAACTCATACATTAAACCATCATTATTCAAGGACCACCTGAACATGTTTCCTGTAATGCATTCTGAATCCTTTAGGTACCAGATGGGGCATAAATAAGTTGATTTAATATTTGTAAATGATATTTGGGATGAGCAGAAGTGCTCTGGTAAGTGGATGGCAGTCTTGTCTGGGTGGGAACCCTAGAAGGAGATGGGAAACGAGTGCTGCTCACTGCAGGCTGGGTGTCTCCATGTTAGTCTTCTGAGCACCTGAGAAAACCTGAGGCAGGCAGTCAAAGACCTCAGGCCAAAGCGTAGAGCATCTAGAAGATAGGGATTCTTTGAGAATTTCAGGCAAAGAGAGATCGTGGAGAGAGTAGAAGTTTTAAGCTGTTTTTTATGAAGTAAAGTTGAACCTAAAGATACGTATGTAGAGTTGTTGTGATGTGAGGACATTAAACAGTGCCTGGAGCTGCAGCCCTTCAGAGAAATTTGGATATGAGCTCTTGTCCAAAAAACAGAGCTTGCCATGCTCTTACTGAAGACTGTGCTTCAGCAACTAAGTATGTGTCCTTGGTTTGTGCAACTTGGGTTGGGGGCCAGAAGTCCCTTCTATCTTTTTGTAAAGTTATGATCAGCCCAAAGGCCTGAACTTGACTCCAGATATCAGCAGTGTACTATTTTAATCTCACTAATTGGAACAGGTGGCCTCTATTTGAGACTGAATCACTGGCTGGCATAGATTTTAATTTATCTAACAATATGAGGCCCATTCAGTAAGAGCTGTGTCTGTGGGCACCTTCCCTCTCCTGTCTTGGGGGTTGGTTGTATTCTTTTTATTGAGGCATGGAGCCTGGCACTTGGGTGGGGCTTTGGAAATACTAGCCGAATGAGTCTGCTGAGAAACTACACTGTGGGACTCAGAAGCTGGAAAGCATGTTTTGCTCTTGATCCATCTCAGTGCAGATTAATTTGCCTTAATTGTGGCACAGGATTCCAGCATATGGTTATTCCATCATTTATTTAACCATTTCCTTATTAAAGGACATATGGGGACTGAGGTTGTGGCTCACTGGCAGAGCGCTTGCCTCGCACGTGTGAGGCACTGGATTCGATCCTCAGCACCACATAAAAATAAATAAACAAAATAAAGGACATATGGCTTCCAATCTTTGGTAATTACAGACACACCAGTAGCTTGGACATACTTCTTTCTGCAGATATAAAGTTATGCTAGTAGGTTAAATCCTTCTCAGTGGGATTGCTCAGCTAAGGGGCACGTGCACTTTAAATTATGATATTACCAAATCAAACATGGTACCTACTCTGTGTGCAAACACCAGGAGCTGGGGTGCAGCAGTGAACAAACTGGTGACAGTTTATGTAACCACCTGGAATGTGTGAACATGCCTCAACTCACATCCTTCCAGTGCAATGTTTTATCAATATTTTTTATCCTTGCCAATCTGGGAGATGAAAACTAGTACCTTATTTTAAATTTTTTCCTGTTAAAAATGAGGTTGATCATATTTTACATTTTTTAATTTGAAATGTTTAAATATCTATAGGAAGTTGCAGCAAACAGTAGTTACATCTTATGAAACTATAATATATTAATTGATCATATTTTCATATACTTAAAAAAGCTTGTCAACAATCTGTTTATGTATTCTGGCCATTTATCTGTTAATCTTTTAAAAGATTTGTAAAAGTTTTTTACTTACTAAACAAATTGCTTTGCACATACATGTTTCCCAATTTGTTATTCCTGGACTATATTAATTTTCTACTATTGTATAACAGATTACAAACTTAGCAACTTAAAAAACAACACCCATTCATTATCTCAGTTTCCATGGGCCCAGAGTCCAGGGGCAGCTTACTGGCACCCTCTGTTAAGGGCTTGGCTCTGTTTCCAAGCTCACTGGTGGATTACAGAATTAAGTTCCTTGGAGCTGTAGGACTGAGGCCCTCAGCCCCTAGAGGCTTCCCACTGTTCCCTGACACTTGGTACTCTGCACAACATGGCAGTTTGTTTCTTCAAGGCTGTAGGACAATAGTCACTGAGGCATTTTGTCTCTTATCCTTAGATCCTCTTTTTAAAAGCTCACCTGCTTAGGTCACACCCACCCAATATGCTGCCATTTGATTAAAGTCAACTGATTAGGGGACTTGATTATATCTGAAAAATTCTTTCACCTTTGCCATATGAGCTAACCTAGACATGGGAGTGAAATCCCATTATGTTCACAAGTCTTGCTCTTTGGATCCTGTTTGGAGGCTATCATAGAATCCTTCTGATTGCTAATGTCATTATTTTGTGTGTGCTGAGCACAGAGATAGCACATCAAAAATATGAACATATATTAATGAGGCTTCATCATGAAGAAATTTGAAAATGTTACGGTTAATGTGTTGTGTCATTCTTACAGTGGCCTTTGTACTTTGAGATTCTTTTAAAAACTAACACACATGTTCTCCTAATATATTTTTGTTTTTATGCTTGAATTTTGAACCTGTTAAAATTGATTCCCTTTCAGATGTCTATACAGTTATCCCAGTACTATTTTTTTTTGCATAGTTACCTCTTTAAAAATACTGCTGTCCATATGTATCTAGTTTTATTTTTATAAATGTTTGCTTTCTCTCTGAGTTTTAAAACCAGTGAACTCAGAAGGTTGTGATTCTGGTGCGTCCATTCTGGATTGATGTCCTTCTTTCTCATGCTCCTGCCTCCTCCCCCAGGAATTTGATATGAGCATTTTGAAACTCCACCTCGTACATTTAGAAATTTTCAAACAGGCCTGAGTCCAAAATCATTTACATTAAGGAAAGAACAAAAGTAGAGGGGAGAAAGGATAATAAAGGTGTGTGTGTGTAAGTTTACCTTTTAGTTCTCTTTTGAATGAAATGTCACCTCTCAACAAAATCTATTTAGTATTATAAAATCCTGCCCTTTAAGTTGGCTATGGTGCTATGTGCCTGGCATCCCAGCTGCTCAGAAGGCTGAGGCAGGAGGATCACTTGAGTCCAGGAGTTAGAGAGCAGCCTGGGCAACAGAGCCTGTCTTTAAAAAAAAAAAAATCCCCTGTCATTCTATCATTTACCAAAAATCTTTTACCACATAAAGAATGTGCGTTGTTTTCCCAAACCACGATTGCTTCATTAAAGAATTTGTGGTACCCTATCCCAGCTGGGGAGAAAGAAGGGCAGGAACCCAGCCTGACTTTTTGTTCTGCAGGCCCCAGGACTACTGCTTTGTCAGGCTCATTTTCTCATTTTGGTAAGTGTATGTAGGATCCTTGAGCTAGGCCCTGTACTGTGAAATTTAAGGTGATGTGTCATTTCTGTTAGGATACAAGTACTACAAGATTTCAGGTTTGGAGGGAATAAGCTTTTTCTTTATCTTGCTTAATTATTCTTTCTTGTATGTAACCGCTGTGCCTTGTTAGTAGCTATTTAGGGGTTATGCTCTGCACCTTTGATAATTACTGAACCATCCACCTGCCTGTATCTCTGCATCTGACACAGAGGGAAGCTAAAGCGGTTGGCTGTGCCCAGAAACTAACACTTACTATTTCATAACCTTACCTAAACGCATATTAAGGGTGGAGTGACAGTGCTTTTATTACATGTGCTTTTGTTTGCAAACAGCATTGTGCCTATAAAAGCCTCCTGACTTAAGCAAATTATCATGTAATATTTGTTGTGTAGCCAAAGCTTACCTCATGTGCAGGCAGTTTAGAAGCACTCACTGAGTTGGCATCCGTTGGGTGTTTGAGCACCAGAGGACAAGCCAGAGTCTTCATTCAGGTGGCTCATGCGTGCCCTCCCAGGAGCAGTGGGGGTGCTCACACACATCATTAACTGCAGCACCTAGAAGTACTCTACCGTTTGGGTGGGTGGGACTACATTAAACTACTGCTGAGAGATTTGACCAGCAGTCTGGCCATTTAAAATAGGCCAATAGCAAGAAAATTGTTGGAGAGTACTTGCATTAGACTCTGATTTTTTTTTTTCTTGGTACCAGGGATTGAACTCAGGGGTGAGTACTCAACCACTGAGCCACATCCCCAGCTCTGTTTTGTATTTTATTTAGAGACAGGGTCTCACTGAATTGTTTAGCTCCTCGCTGTTGCTGAGGCTGGCTTTGAACTCAAGATCCTCCTGTCTCAGCCTCCCAAAGTGCTGGGATTACAGGTGTGCACAACCATGCCCGGCTGGGTACTCGTCCACTGAGCCACATCCCCAGCCCTATTTTGTGTTTTATGTAGAAACAGGGTCTCACTGAGTTGCTTACCAGCCTCGCCATTGCTGAGGCTGGCTTTGAACTCACAATTCTCCTGTCTCAACCTCCCAAAGTGCTGGGATTATAGGCATGTGCCACTATGCCCGGTTTAGACTCTGATTTTTAAACACTTAAAACAAGATCTGGAGCTTTGCTGTGTAAGGCCAGTTTTGCACAGTAAGTCCAGGGTTCCAACATTCCTTGAAACTTTTATTTCTTCAGGAAATGAACACAATAAACTGATGTTCCTGTGACTTTTTTAAATCCTTAGTTTTAAAATAAGTTGTGTGTTTGGGATAATTTTAATGGTAACAGATTGATAAAAAAGAATAACATACATATATATATGTGTGTGTGTGTGTATATATATATATATATATATATATATATACACACACTGTTGAAAGACAAAGAGATACTAATTCTGGATACAAAGGTATTTTATGTTTTCTGATACTTTGGACATTTCAGAAATCAGTTACTTTGTTAGTGTAATTCTTTAAAATAACTGCTTCTTGGTTTATTTACTCAGCAGCCTAAAATGAGCCCAGTTGTTTTTCCAGGGCTACTAACTTATTAAACTCTCAGTGGATTTTAATTTTCTTATGTTTATGAATGCTTTGGTTGTTTAATTTAAGGTTGATATTAATGACTTATGGACATAAATGCAGTGACATCAGATTCCAGAATTAGAAGGTAAGGAAGTGGCCCTGAGAATAGCAGCTGTTTCACAAAGAGGACAGTGTTTTGAACCTGAAGAAAATCCACGTCAAATCATTAGCCAAGTGGTTCTAATTAAATATAGGAAGTAAACAAATTTTATTTTTAATTACTAAATCTTAAATCTTTCAAATATGGAAAAAAGGCATTTGAAAAAAATGTGAGGCCTCATTCCTGCTTCCCAGATTTAACAGATTTTGTTAGCCTTTTGACTTGTATGCATCTGATTTCAGTTACTTGTTTTTAAGAAATGGTCCCAGGTACAGTTACATGGGTCCATCTTCCTACTTCTTGGGGAGATCTCTAACCTGAAGTTGTTAGGTGGTGTTTCTTTATATGTTTTTACATATAAAAACATATAAAGTTTATATAATTAATTGAATGAATTAATAAGCAATGTTGTTTCTTGAGTTAAAACCTTACATAAATGACATCTCTTGTAAATTGCTATTTTTTCTACATTGTTCCTTATTTCCCTGAACCAGAGTGTGTATACAGCTCTTTTTCCTCTTCTTCTTCCTTTTTTTTTTTTTTGCCATGGGGTGGGCGGTGGTATTCAGAGGCCTCTACCACTGAGCCACATCCCTAGCCCTTTTTTATTTTTTGAGACAGAGTCTTGCTAACTTGCTGAGGCTGGCCTTGAACTTAACAATCCTCCTGCCTCAGCCTCCTGAGTAGCCAGGATCACAGGTGTGTGCCACTACCTGCTCCCAGCCCCAGTGTATTTAAAGAGTACTGAGGTATGCATGTATGGACAGAGTAA
Source organism: Geosciurus inauris (assembly GCA_004024805.1). Classification (NCBI taxonomy): domain Eukaryota; kingdom Metazoa; phylum Chordata; class Mammalia; order Rodentia; family Sciuridae; genus Geosciurus; species Geosciurus inauris. Next base: position 18,509 of record PVHX01003338.1, read on the forward strand.
AAATGACTGAAATCCCATATTTCATATGTGGTTGCATTTGTTTTTCTCATGTGATTATAGCAGCATTATGAAAAGGTTAGAGTATCAGTTTATAATCTTGTTAATTTTTAAATGTTCTGTTACTTCAAAATATAGAAGGTATACATTAAGTATTCTTACACATACTGCATGAGGTTAGAGCCAGTGTTTTGTGTTAACCTTGTGAATTAATTTACTAGAACTTCTCTAACAAAGTACCACAGACTGGGTGGCTTAAATAACACAATTTCTTTGTATATGTCTAGAGGATGAAAGTCTGAGATCAAGATGTTGGCAGTTCATTTCTTTGGAGGATCATGAGGACCTAGGCTTCTTATTCTGTGGTCCACCTTCTTTTCCCTGTGTCTTCACATCAATTTCCCTCTACATGTCTGTTTCCACGTTTCCTCCTCTCAAGAGGATGGTGATCATACTAGATTCAGGCCCACCCTAATTTTATATCCTTCTACAAAGGAAATAACACATTTTAAACTTAATTACCTTTTTAAAGACCTTATCTGGAAATATAGTTAAATTCTGAGGTACTGTAAGTTAGGACTTCAACATATGATCTTTTTTAGGAGGACACAACTCAGCCCATGGCTCTTAGGGTCTGTGGGTTTTATCTGTGACACATAGATGTGCATATTTGTAATGGAAAAGTTCCCCAACTTTCTTTGGAATGATTTTCCATGGTTGCAGATGACCATTAAAGAAAAATAAAGAACCAATGGTCAAATGTAAGCTTTGGTTTCAGAATTATAACCACCAATGTTATACATTTATTGACATGTCAAGAGGTCATGCTTTTATGTTGATTGAAAAAGTATACAAACTGTTATACACAAAGTACCATTTTTTGCTTAAAAATATACCTGCAAATAGAACATTAGTAAAGCTGGCATAAATGAGTAGGTATTTTGTGCTAGTGCTATGAAAAGGCTTTAAAACAATTCTCACCACAGTATAGATAAAATTATACTCACATTATGAATGAAGTAGATAAAATTATACTCACATTATGAATGTGAGTAAATAAATTAGAAGTAGATAAAATTACACTCACATTATGAATGAAGAACTAAGGTTCAAACAGAGGTTGGCTGTCACGTCCATTAAGTGAAAAGACTGGAACTTAGTAAACCCAGGTGGATCCACATTCTTGAGCCTTTGCTCCCAACAAGTAGGTGAAACTGCCCAACAGTCAGGAACAGTAGCAGCCCAGACATAGGTACTGTGTACCTCTGCTGGGTATTTTATTTTCCTCTCTATCTTCTAAAATAAGTAGATCTTATAATTCATGGTAGTTAAATGAGAACATATGTAACTTTTTATAAGAACTTTTAATGAAGAGTGGTAATGATGGTTACATAGGAAGGTCTCTACGTGACCCTATACATTTAGATGTGCAACCTTTGTCCTGAGAAAGAGAGGATAACTCACATGAATGAATTTAGTCTGATTTATTCATCAGTGAGCTCCTCATTTGGGTCAGTTGTCAAGATTGGTGACCACAAGATGGGAGCTAGTGGCAGCTCTGGGTTGTGAGTGACTCAGGCTCGCACCCTAAAACGGGCCCTAGAATTCTCTCCTGGCTTTCTTACAAGACAGGGCTGATTTGAGGCCGGCTAGGCCCAGTCTCAAGATCATGGGAGAAAATATAAAAAGAGGTGGTGCTGTCCCATAGTTCCCTTCAGCATCCTCAGGGCTTCACTGAGTGCTCAGCGCTGTGCTAGGCCTGAGATCAGTCAGTCCCTTGAGGTGCTCCGATGAGGGAAGGTCTGCAATGGATCATGGTGCTGCAGGGTGGCAAGGACTTCTCCAGGGAGCCCTGGATTCACATGGTTCCTTTTAGTGGAACTGACCCCAAATCTACCCTGGGAGACTCTGGACCTGATGAGTGAGTGTAAGCTGTTAAGTCTTCCCAGCCCACCCTCATGCAGGAGTGTCTCCTGTGGTTTGTAGGGCATTTGTGGGAGAAGAGAACAGATGGTACCAATGTTCAAAGGTTTGGTTCACCTCTGATTAGCCCTTTGATATGTATTTTGTACATGTGTGTACATATATATTTTTTTATATACTCCTACAAAGGAAATACTAAATCATGCATGTTACAGATAGGTTCTTTGATTTTACTCAGATGGAAGATGTGCAGAAAAGGGAGGAACAGGGATGTTAATTGTCATGGCAACCAGTAGGTTTTTATAGTGGAACACTGCCTTTGTAACCCAAATCCGTCACCTTTTTGCTAACTGCAGAACACAGACTGATGCAAACTCAAATTATAGTACCATCTCTCACAGTGGAGGGAGGGGACAGTTATTTGCTTTTTGGAAACAATTTTGCAGTGATTTCAATCCCTTCATAGAATTTCAGAACCAAAAAGCATGCTTTAAGTGCTCTAGAATTTTACTAAAGTCAGGCACTTAGTTTTCCCATTACTGTTGTTACTCCCATTTCCCATCACCACCAATCTGATCCGTAAGAGACATAGAATGAAGTTGAGTTTAGAGTTTAGCAGGCATTGTACATTCTGTGGCACAGGCTCCTCCTCTGGAAAGTATTCTGTCTCCCATCTTTCACCTATTTTGCTCTTTGACCAGGTGCAGCCTTACGCTTGTTTCTCAACATCCATCAGGTGCTGAGATGCTTGAGATATCTCATTCCTGCAATCACTGTGTGGACAAGTTCACAGTCCACTCCTGGCTGCCTAAGATCTCCTGGAGAATTGAACCCTTGTGGAAACTTAGTAATACCTTTGGTATCTCTGGTGAAGTTTCACTGGGGGTACAAAAGGCAAGAAGAGAGCTCTTATGTGAATAGGTGGAGCTTAGCTAGGGAAAACAGAGACCTCCTTGAGTGCTTAAGCTGAGTTTCTTTTCTTTTTTTTTTTTTTTTAAGCTGAGTTTCTTAATAATGAGAACTTTGATCAGAAAAGTCAAAAACAATCTGCTGTTCATTGTCCCTAACATCCTGACCTGAGGACTCCTCTTCTCCTGGCCGACACCTGGAGCTTGCTTGCTCTGGGAATTTTGGCCCCAGTGGAAGAGAAGACAGTGAGTGCTTCCTTTTGAGAGTGATACTGAGATTGGTGGTACCTACATGTCTCCAGCACATGGCATGGAAAAGGAGTCTCTCAGACACCCTTTCCTGGCACTGAATTGAAGAATGAACTCCTTTTGGCCCCTTGGATTGGTTTCTTGTCACTCCCCACCAAATTGTCTCCTTATCACCCATCCTTAGCCCAAGTCAAGGAGCATGGTATGTGGGGATGTCAGGCTAGAATCCATTTGTGCAGAACATTTGTGGCTCACACTTGTAACAGTTCAGCTTCCAGCCTCATTCAGCACATTTATTCAATAAGTATTGAGCACCTGCTATGTGCCAAACATTCCAAGGGACAAAACAAAATTCCTGCTGCAGTTGGGCCTCATTCTAGTAGTGCAAGGCAGACAATGCAGAGTCACAGGTAAAATCTCCTGCATGTTAAGTGGCAGTAAGTGCATTTTTGAAGGAGGGAGAAGGACTGGGGAGGCTCACATAGAGGTAGAGGAAGGCAGTTTTAAATAGACTGTTCTAGTCGGCTCTTTCCTGCTGTGACTAAAGGATCTAACCGGAATCATTATAGGAGGAAAAGTTTATTTGAGGGCTCAGTTTCAGGTGTCGTAGTCCATGGGAGGCTGGCTCCATTCCTCAGGGCTCAAGGTAAGGCGCAAGAGTGTGGCAGAGGGAAGCACATTTGTGGCTCATGCTCAAGCAGAGACTCCCCTCTCTGGACACAAAATATATATACCCCATAGCCACACCCCCAATGAACCGCTTCCTCCAGCCATACCCCACCTGCCTCCGGTTGCCACTTAGTTAATCTCATGGAGGTAGGAATGTCAATCCATTGATTAGATTAAGGACATAACCCAATCATTTCTCCTCCAAACCTCCTTGCATTGTCTCATTGTGAGCTTTTGGGAGACACCTCACATTCAAACCATAACAGACTCAAGGAAAACTCCTTTCAGAGATAACAGAGGGAAGATCTTTTGAAGTAAGCTGTGCAGCTGCCTAAAGGCAGAGTGATCTGGGAAGGAAACAGCAGACACACACATCCTGAGACGAGAGAGAACCTGCAGTGCTTAAGGCACATCAGGAGGCCTTGTGGCTGGAGCAAGGAGTGAGGAGGAGGACCTGGGGCCTGAGAGGTATGGCAAGGCCAGTTCATGGGCCAACACTTGTTTTGCAAGGACATCTTTGATTGATGGATTACAGAGAGATTGCAGGTGGGCATGCTGGCCCAGGGAGACGCATGGGGAGTGACAGCAGTGGCTTGGACTAGAATGGTAGCTGTGGAGGTGAGATAAGTGGTCAGATCTCCTAAATTCAGGCTATGTTACAGCCCTCCTTCAGTGTGCTAAGAGCTCTGCATGGTGAAGTGAGGCAGCAGGATAGTGCCAGGGCTGTGGGGACAGTGGGCCAGGTTTTTAAATCTTGGTTATTCCTCTGACAAGCTGTGTGAAGTCATTTTAGCCAATTTGCCCAAGCCGTTTGAGCTGCACACTCCTTGTATTAATAAGTCTAATTCTTTCCTTATAAGGGTGGTAGAGGCTCATGTAAGATGAGGTACACAAAGTCCTCCCTGACTCCCTTCACAACTTACAGCCAGCTGGGTGCTCCTCCACCCAGCCTGTGCCTAATCTATTGTGAGCCTTTGCATCCTAGTAACTCATGGTTTGCTTACTCTCTCTACCCAGAGGTGGGCAGGGCTCATATCTCCACTGCATGGCACACAATGCAAAGTAAATGTTTGGATGGACAGGGAAATGAGGGAGGAAGCAAGGAAGGAAACACTGTATTAAGAATTTCATGGGCTGGGATCATAGCTCATGTGCCTAGCATGTGTGAGGCACTGGGTTCAATCCTTAGCACCACATAAATTAAAAAGATATTGTGTAGCCAGGCATAGAGGTGCACGCCTGTAATCCCAGCACTTCCGGAGGCTGAGACCAGAGGATAGAGAGTTCAGAGCCAGCCTCAGCAACAGCGAGGCGCTAAGCAACTCAGCGAGACCTGTCTCTACATAAAACACAAAATAAGGCTGGGGATGTGGCTCAGTGGTCGAGTGCCCCTGAGTTCAATCCCTGATACCAAAAAAAAAAAAAAAAAAAAGGGTATTGTGTCCATCTACAACTAAAAAAAAAGTTAAAAGAATTTCATGCATAGGTATTAATATTTGAGTTCAAGCCGGGCGCGGTGGCTCACGCTTGTAATCCCAGCACTCAGGGAGGCTGAGACAGGAGAATCGTGAGTTCAAAGCCAGCCTCAGCAAAGGCGAGGTGCTAAGCAACTCAGTGAGACCCTGTCTCTACATAAAACACAAAATAGGGCTGGGGATGGGGCTTAGTGGTCCAGTGCCCCTGAGTTCAATCCCCAGTACCAAAAAAAAAAAAAAATATTTGAGTTCACACATTCCATCAAGACAGCAAGACTTTTTCTTTTCAGAGTTCAATGTTTAAGTACATCAAAATGATTAGTAAAGGCCTTGGCTATGTTTTTTATTTAAATAAGCCTAATTAGGGAGAGCATGTACTCTTATTTCCATATTTTAAAATTTATCTTCTCCCTGCTTCTGGCTTATAGAAAAATGTTCATTTGTAGATGCTAATTGATGTTTTTACTTAAGATGTTCTTCACGAATAGTGTTTTTAGCAAATTTCATCAGCATTCTAAGGAAAATTTTCCCTGAGCACTTTATGCTGAAAATGCCAAACAAATATAGTCAGAATACAAAGGTAATAATTTAAGTTAGTGCTAACTGAAGTTACTGGTGATCCAAATCACTCCTCACACTCCCAGTATACCACTCCAGAGCAAGTTTTCAGCTGAGTTTGGAATACTATATTATTTACTGGCTGATAGAAAGGCTTAATCCTGTGTATGTGATACCTTTGTTCCCTCTGAGACCATCTGATCTTCATCAGAACCAAAGTGTCATTCATAGTTAAAACCAGTGTTATGGATTAACTTGTGTCCCCCAAGAAGACATGTTGAAGTCCTAGCCCCCAGCACCTCACAGTGTGTGACCTTATTTAGAACCAGAGGCAATCCAATTTAAACAAGGTTGTTAGGGCGAATCCTGTATGACTGGGGTCCTTATAAAAAGAAAATTTGGACATTTGAGAAGGGCACACCGAAGATGACGGGCATTTGCAGGACTGAGAAGACTGAGAGTTGGTAGATGCATCTACCAGCCTTGGAGTGTGTCAGGCTGGCAGAAGCGGAGAAGCATGGAATGTTTATTTCCCTAGCATCTTCAGAGGCTCGATGGCCCTGCCTGCTCCTTGATCGCAGGCTTCCAGCCTTCAGGACTATGATGTGATGAATTTGTTTTTTTAAACCACTTAGCTTATGGTACTTTGTTATGGGAGCCCTAAGAAACAATACAGTCAACTAAGGTATTTCTTTATTAACCTGCATCAACTACCAATACCTGGCCCCAGCATAGGTAGAAATCCAGGAGGCCTTAAAACCCCAGGACAGTTCTTGGTTAGCAATGGTTATCTCTGTGATTATTGAAAATGAAGTTATATTCTTTATCATTTTAAGTAAATGCAGCATTTCTAAATATTTGTAGCAAACTCATGAAACCCCATAAATAAGTCCATGGACTCAGTTTGCAAAACAGGTGTAAGAACAAGAGGAGAATCTCAGATTCTTCAGAACTCCAGATCTGAGTTCAGTCTCTGCCACTTTGCAGCTTTGCAACCGTGGTTACCTTGTGTACTCTTCCCAATCCTGTTTCTGCATTTGCAGGATGAATACCTGCCTCCCCTGTGGATTGTCTTGAGAGTTAGAGATAGTGAAATGATTTAGCGTCATGCCTGGCACATGCCAGATGTTCAGGAACTAATTGAACCACAAAGTCAAGGATGAGAAGGAAGAACCAGAGGGAGCTGGGTCCTCTCTGTGGTCTTTACCTGAGAGGTTTCACCAAATGGTTTTTCCCTCCAATGGAAAGTCACAGATTTCTCCACTGGGTGTGTTGGTGCACATCTGTAATCCCAGTGGCTCGGGAGACTGAGGTAGGAGGATTGTAATTTCAAGGCCAGCCCCAGCAATTTAGCAAAGCCCTAAGCAATTTAGTGAGATCCTGTCTCAAAATAAAAAATAAAAAGGGTTGGGGGCGTGGCTCAGTGTTAGAGTACCCCAGATTTAATCCCCAGTAAAAAGAGAAAGAAAAAGCCACAGATTCCTTTGCTTAAGGGAGAAGACAATATATGGTTCAGGCATGAGCCTTGTTTGCTTAGCAAAAGAATGGAGACGCCACCCCGCTGCCACCCTCCAGCAGAGGCTAATAAGTCACGTGCCCAGGGTTGGCTGATCTTGGCATTTGGGCTGTTTGTTGTTCATAAAGACAACTAAAGACAAAAAACTGATTTTGTTGTGTTTTCCTTAAAAAAAACTATTGAAATGTAATTTATATATTATACACTCTGCTCATTTAAAGTATATAATTGAGTGTTTTTCATATATTCACAAAGTTGTATAATCACCACCACAAGCAATTTTAGAAAATTTCCATCATCCCAAAAAGATACCCATTAGTAATTATGCTCCATTCCTCAACCTCAAAACCCCAAGCCTAGGCAACCATGGGTCTACTTTGTGTCTCTATTCTGTACATTTTTCCATAAATAGAATCACATGTTATGTGGTCTTTGAGTTAACATAATGTTTCAAGGTTCATCCATGTGGTAGCATGAATCAATACTTTATTTTTATGGCTGAATAATATGTATTGTATGGATTTAGTACCACATTTTATCAGTCAATGGACATTTGGACTGTTTCCACACTTGGACTATTAACAGTGCTGCAATGAACATTGGGTACAAGTTTTTGTGTGAGTATGTCTGTCTTGAATGTGTAACTAGGAATAGAATTGCTGGGTCATATTAACCCTTTTAAGGAATTGCTGGTGTTTTCCAAAGTGATTTATATTCTCACCAGCAGTATATGGACATTCCAATTGCTCCACATTCTCACCAGTACTTACTTTTTTTTTTTTAATCATTGTAACTATCCCAGTTGGTGTAAAGTTGTACCATACTGCAATTGTGTGTTGTTTTTGAAAATTTCTTTTAATGAAAGTAGATGCATTCATTATGAGTACCTAGATAAAATATTAACTGAGAGACTGGTGTAATTAATAATATAACTTCAAAACCCCATGCTTTGCCACATTACTTTTTACTAGTCATTTCTTAGTGATTTGTACAGAACCAAGTTGGAATAACTCCTGAGTCTGCATAGCTCAACTCTTCTACTCAGTGTTGCTATCAGACAAGAGCAAATACATAGAGCTTCCTGTTCTCCCTACCACGTGGTCCAGGGCTGGAAGGCTTTAGGCAGTGACCAGCCTCTGGAAGAGTGCAACAGGTCGGAGATAAATGGAGGGGCCATTTCTCATCATTCTCCCAAAGGGGTAGCTGCTGCTGCTTTGTAGATAAGGTAGTTGTTAAGATGGGTATATCTTAGAACTAGCCCTTGTGCCAGTCAAGACAGACTGCATTCCTCTTGGCAGACAAGGTTTACAGGGCTGTGAATTTTCTCATAAAGAACAAGAAGCCTAACAAAATGCATAGCACCGGCGAGACCAGAAATAAATGCTGATCAATGAATGAATAGGTCTGGCTTTGGGAGCCAGACACCATCATAGCACACACGGAAACCTGCGCAAGCTACTTAAAGTTCTGTCAGCCTCTGTCAGGACAGAGATGGGAATGCCTGTGTTGCAGGGTTATGATTGTAACTTAAAAATGCCTGTCTCATGGTAGGCACTCAACAAATGTTAATTCTCTTTCCTTATATAGCTCTGTTAATAGTCTCGGATATTTTTCTCTACAGATTTAATCCAACTCTAGATACAGCAGAACACAGGATTGATTGTATTGTTTAGAATATCTTTTCTTTACAGAGAAATAATGAGCTCTTGGCAAAAATTAAGTACTGGTAGAAATGAATATTACAATTTGGTAGCTGCTGATTGACACATGTTTGCTAAATAGCTACTTAAATTTCAGAAAGCTTGCCTGGAAGAAGAAATCCCAAGATCACTTTCACCCTCTTTGCCAGATACTTATTTATAAATTTGTCGTCTTTGTAAAATCTCGATGAAAAATTTTTATAAAACATTGCCTACGTTTGGCTCAAGAGTTCAGATCAGCCTGTATGAAGACCTAAATGTCAGTGGATATACAAAGGTGTTGGATCGTCTTTTCCGTAGGATTTTTGTTGTTGTTGTTGTTGTTGTTTTTGGGGGGTGTTAAGAAAAAGCTGATCTTTTGGTCACTAGGTCTTTTTTTAGACCTGCAGGGAAGTCATAGTAACAGACTTCATGTCTGATTGGGTTCCATGGCAACAAAGGGTTGTGACTTTATTAAAGGAGAGTTGAGCATGCCAGGAAAGATAAAAATCAGAAGGTGGAAAATGTCTGACCAGATGCATGTGTTTTTTGGACTACGTGTGTTTTTTGGAAAATGGAACAGTTTCCCCAGTTGGCATCAGTCTCCATTACAAATTTGAATCCCACTGGGTTATCATTAAGGTCATAGGGAGCTTATTTCTTTTAAAAAAAAATGCATCTTCGCTTTTATTCATTCATTCATCCTTTTTTAAATATCTTGGTATATTTTAAAAATCAAAACAGTAATGTTAAGAACCTAAGGAGAGAGAACTCTGATTTTAAAGGTAGAAAAGAAATGTGGCATATCCTTTGTGAAACTGATTACAGCTGTAAATTGTGAGACCGTGTGGGAGGGCCAATTAGAAGCAATTATAACTGGATTGAGCTCTTCCTGAGTCAAAGCTCTCTGTGTGCTTTCCAAGCTGCAGGGGGTGCTTCCCACCCTGGTGTAGAAGATACTGGGTCCAGGGCATGGGTGTGGAGTCTCTATGGGAGGCACTTTTGTCTGTCTCCCTATACAAGGTGCAGGTTATTGCTGGAACCGAAGTGTGAGGTTACTAGAGCTCTTTTACTGAAGGTACTAATATTTGACCAGCATATGATAACTTTGAATCATCATGGGCTCCTGTTTCACCTGGTTGTATTTGTGTGGGGGCTGGGATTACTTTTCTGTTAGATGTGCAATTACTTGTTTCTCCTCATACTGACACTGAAAGCGAAAGAACTTGGAAGGAAAGGTTGCTGTTGGACAGCTTCACTATGTCAGTTACCTTTAAACCAGTGGCATGTTCTAACATGTACCCTGGGCTCAGACTTGGTTAGTCACTTACTTATGACCTCATCATGGTGAATCAGAAACTACAGATACTCTGGCTTTCATGATTAAATATAACACTAGCAGTATTGGTCTAAGAGGAAAGAATTAGCTCACCATGATGTTTTGGGTCTTCCAACTATGGTTAATCAGTCATAAATCCTTGGGGAAATTACCTAACTCTGTAGGCCTAGATTTCCTTATCTTATGATGAGAAGTTTGACTTGAACTGGTGTTTCCCAGACCTCTCCATTTATAAGAATAACCGGGGCCCTGGTTAGAGAAACAAAATCTTTATTAGAGATTCTGATTCACTAGGTCTGGGGTGGGATCACCATAGTATGCACCTGTGGTGATCTTACAGTTGGATGTTCAGGAAATAGCAGTGTAGCTCAATGATTTCATATTTCACTTAAATAAGAACAGGGCAGAAGTAGAGAAGGGAGGCTGTCAAACACAGATTCCCATGTCACATCCTGTCTCTTCTACTCAGCCAGAAGAGTATATTGAAGGGAAAACTGGTAAGTTTGCTTACTCCCCAGGGCTGGTTCCAAACCCCACATCAGTGATCCAAAAAAAAAAAAAAAAAAAAAGTTTTAAAATCTTGGAGAAGTATAGTAGTGGACACCTTTATGCATTGAATGCTCTGTGTGTGGTATTGTTTCCTTGAATAAGATGGTGTTCACTAAACATGGTTACTTCTGGTGTGAGAAGCCTTGCCAGTGACATCAGTTACCTGGGAAGCTTGTCAAAAAAAATCCATAGGTTGGATTCAGAGGTTCAACACCTCCTACATAGGGCCTAGACACCCAATATTTTTGTTTTATTTTTAATCTGAATGGGTTTGTGGTGGTTTTTCTTCCTAAGGTTTAAGGTAAAACTTTAAAAACTCACTCCACCCTGATCTCATGAGAAAAACTAACTTTAAGTCTAGATACACATGTTCTGCACAAAGGAGATGGCTACACAGAGTCCCTTGGATTATAGAATTCTCTATAACTATAGAGCCAGGGCCTTAGAGAAAACCCTGATCTTAGAATCTAAGTTCAATGATTAAATCGTTAACTGCTGAAGTGAATGTATTTTAATGTGTATCTGCTCAGGGGTTTCATTTGTGCCTAGTTTTTCTATTTCCTGTTTAACTAAGATTAAATAACATTGTTAAATGAAGTATTTAATAGATAATCTGCATCAATCTACATTATGAATATTTACTTTTTTCTAACTAGCTTAACAAAAAATGTTCATGGGGGAAAACATCCTGTAGTACTAAGGGTTTAAGGGGAAATATAAAGGTGTTCTTTCCAGCTTTTTATAATGTATATATATCTATTGTTTGTTTAACCAGCCCTCTCTTGACATATGTGCAGTTTAAGCTCCCTCAGGGAGTTTTTTACCCCCATGTTTGTTTTGCTTTGTAATACTGTATTTAAAGTCATTCTACATTTTTTTTCCTGAAACCACATAGGATACATTTTTTTCTTTTTTAATGCAGTGCCTGGCATTGAACCCCAGGGTCTTGCACATGCTAGACAAATGCTCTACCACTGAGCTATATATAGTCCAAGTCCCCCATATATGCACAAATTTCTAAAAGCAGAATCGTTGGGTCTTCAAAGGATAGATGAAATATATTGCCCCTCCCAAAGCTTGCACCAATGTGCTGGGGAAATCTTTCACTTTGACAGCTTCCCTGACCCAGCTGACACTGATGGAGCAGGCAGGTACCTACCTATCCCTGTCTACTTAACACAAGACCTGAGACCCACTAAAGCACCTCTTGCTAAAGGAATTAAATGAATTACCTGTGAGAAAAAGAAGAATTCAAGATATTTTAAATGTTCAGAGGAAGGTAGATGATGACTTGGTAGAGCAGGTAATTAACTTTGGAATTTGCAAGAATGTTGTAGAGTCACAGATCTGAGTCGTAAGACCTAAACTGGATTCTGAAGAAAGAATGAATGTCCTGGAGTATAGTGAGATAGAATGTTGTGCTCTAAATTCTGCCCTGTTTCCCAGATGTGACCTGATCCTTTACTAGAAGCTGTTGGGCGGTTTGGGGTGGAGCATTTTAGTAATGACTCGCTCTTCATTTTAAACACCTTTAATGTGAGTCATGGTTTATGACCCTCAAGTGTGTGTGTGTGTGTGTGTGTGTGTGAGAAATGTTTATTTCAAAGTAATATCTAAGTTGAAAGAATTACAGCTTAGTATTCCGTCAGTTGGGCTGCATGCATCTCCTTGGTATCCAAGGGATTACAAATGCAGACCAGGAGCCAGGTCTCATGGGGATGTTGCTAGCTCAGTGACACATGTCATCTAATCTGACCATTTATCTGCCTTGATTTTGTCCTCTGTTGGCAGAAGAAACAAGGATCTTGTGGACACAAAAAATTTGTTATTCAAATCTGGGAAGTTTAGGTCTTTTGAAAGCGGGGAAGAATTGGAAGATAGCATGGGTCTGCATGTCAGGGAGATGACAAAATCTTGGAGGTTGGTTGAGAGAGGTGGAGAGGTGTATTGTGACTTTAGGGGAGCCATCCAGAGTCCAGAACAATGTGGGAACAGCAGGGACTTCAAGTTAGGACCTCATGTGTGAGGTGAAAGGTGCATGTTCTTCATTAGTGCTTAGGGACTAAAGTGCCCTCATATAAGTCATGTTTGAGCCACATCATGTGTGGCCAGGAGGAAAAGAAGTCCCAAAGCCTGCAAATCGAATTATTTTCCACATCTAATCCAAATAGTTACATGAACCAAATGACTAGGGTCCTTAGAGGCATGTGTCAGTAATTTCATATTAGAAACTTGGGTGGATTTTTTTTTTTTTTTTTGAGATTTATGACCAAGATATAAAATTAAAAGTAGATTTGTTGAACTGGGCTTTAAGTGAAAGAACATGACTTTATGAAGCTACCAGGGAATGATCAGGAAGGAAGAAGTGGGCTGGGGATGTAGCCCAGTTGGTAGAGTGCTTGCCTTGGATGCACGGCCCCAGTACCACCAAAAAAGAAAAAAGTAATTGTGCATATGTTTTAGCAAGTTACGTTGGAGATAAAAATTTCCAGTGTCCAGGACATATTCAGATTATCAAAGCATCCGTAAAATAGGTAGGACAAGTCAGAGTCCAAATTTGAAGACAGAATTGAATTATGTAGGCCGTTAATAGATTGGCTGTTAATTTTTATTTTTTATTTTTGGTACCGGGGATGGAACTCAGGGGCACTCGACCACTGAGCCACATCCCCTGCCCTATTTTGTGTTTTATGTAGAGACAGGATCTCACTGAGTTGCTTAGTGCCTCGCCATGGCTGAGGCTGGCTTTGAACTGGCGATTCTCCTGTCTCAGCCTCCCTTAGTGCTGGGATTACAGGCTTGCACCACCGCACCCTGCGGGCTATTAAATTTTAATGTATAGATGTTCTGTGACTTATGAGAGGTTTTCATCTTAGTAAACCCATCCTAAGTTGAAAGTATCTTATATTGAAAATGCCTTTAATAACACCTAACTACCACCTATCAGGTTGGTACAGCTCACTGTAGAGTACCAGTGGTTTCCCTCATCGACAGAGTGGCTGATGGGAACTATAGTTCACTGCTGCTGCTCAGCATCACAAGATTGTAGCACCAGCTGGACATGGTGGTGCACACCTAAAATCCCAGCAGTTTGGGAAACTGAAGTAGGATTGTGAGTTCAAAGCCAGCCTCAGCAAATGTGAGATTCTAAGCAACTCAGTGAGACCCTGTGTCTCAAGAAAATACAAAATAGGGCCCAAGATGTGGCTCAGTGGTCAAGTGCCCCTGAGTTCAATCCTCAGTAAATGCCCCCCCTGCTCCGCCAAAAAGAGTGTCGTCCTACATGTTCCTAGCCCAGAAAAAGATCCAGGTCTGAAATACAGTTTCTACTGAGCACATATTGTTTTCATACCACTGTAAAGTGAAAAAACTCTTTAAGTCAAACCATAAGTCAGAGACCATCTGTAGTTTTAAAATGTTCGTTTTAAGAGTTAAAAACATGCAAAATTAGTTTAGCCGCCACTCATCCCAATAAAGCATGTATTTCTTATATACAAAGTATACTGTTGGGGGCTGGGGCTCAGTGGCAGAGTGGCAGAATGCTTGTCTAGCAGGTGTAAGGCACTGGGTTCAATCCTTAGCACCGCATACAAAAATAAGCAAATCAAATAAAGGCATGTTGTCCATCTACAGCTACAAAAAAAATCGTTTTTAAAGTGTACTGTTAACATTTGGTTTAAGGCAAGATCTGTTTGCTAGCATTTATTATTTAACATTATTTTAGACCTGTTCTTGAAACGAGCCAGAGGACAGACAGAGGCTATATAATATTAACTTCAGTAGACACTTCCTCTTAAATATTACAGCATACTTTTACACAGAGTAAACTCCTGTGGCTTTGACTAGGCTTTATTAGACTGACAAAATTCTCTTTTCCAAACCCCATTGCTCTTTTTCCCTCTCAACCCCCAACACAGAGTTAAATCAATACCACTGAAGCCACATAGCAATTTTGAGATCTTTGCATTAGCTATTTAATGTCAAGGGCAGGAAATTCCTGGTCCCCTGGACCATTCTGGCCTGAGTCTTTCATATGACTTGTGGCAATTCAAATATTTGAGAATCTGTGTATATAAGAAAGGTGAAGCGAGCTTTAAAGATGAGTGACAGCAAGAAGGCTTGTAATCTGCCACACAGGTTATCTAAAATTATAGTACAAGGCAGTGTATATGATCATGAAAGGGCAAGAGGAAAATATTAAATACCCTCTGACTGCAATGACATTAAGTCCTTCTCTGATCTCATTCAATCCCAAGAGGAATTTCTGTAGATAAAATCCGAGTCTTAAGAAGGTTAATTTACTTGCCTCCAGGGTCATGTGGCTACCAAGAGACGCAGCTGGAATTTGATTAAGTCTGGCTGACCCTAAACTCTGTGCGTGTCCTGAGTGAGGTGCCCCCAAGCACTGTTACGAGGGCTCCTGGGCTCGCTCTTCATCCCCTTTCTCTCAGAGCACTTGTCAGGACATCTTTGCGTAAATGTCCCAGAAGAACCTCGGGTTTCGAAGTTGAATCCTCCTCTAACCTCAAATCATCTTGCCTATCTTATGAATGATCTCACAGCCTCCCGAAGGAATGCCACAGAGTGGGGGTTTCCTCATTCCTCCTCTTTGCCCCACATTGAGCTGGTGTCGGGTCCTTTCGATTCTACCCCCTTACGCCTCAGATGCTGCCTTCGCAGGGTTGCTGTGCAGTTCCAGTTGGCTGCACCGACATACATTTTCCATCCGAACCTCAAGGATTACAGGCTGCCAAGTGGTGTACTGGATGAAATTAGTAGACCTCATTTTCATTTAAGTGGGATGTTCAAGGTCCAATCCCTGCCTTCCATCCCAGTTCTTTTCCCACTGACTTTGCCTTGAACCGTATTCTCCAAATCCTTATCTGTCCTCTGGATGATTCAGAACTCAGTTTACCTGGAGCTCTTCTGACAGACAAGTCTCTTCTTTAGAAAGAAACAAACCACCTCTGTCCCTCTTAACAGCCCCTCCCTGGTGCTGCCTCAGCACCAGTTATGCCTGTCCTCACACTTATCAGTGGCTGTCATTGTTCCCCCTCCCTGAGCACTAGACTGAAAGAGGGCCTTGCCTCTTTGCCTCTTGAGTATGCCTTGCTGCGCCTGGCACATGGAGGCACTGGAGCATCTGTCCTGTGAAAGGCTCAACAGAGGAAAGGGTCTCCTGTCTGCTCACTGCCTCTGCCCCTGACCTCCCTCAGCACTAACTGGCTGCTTCACTGCCCAATCTGCCTTCATGCATCCTCAGCTCCTTCCCATTTTCATTTGCTCTGCCCTGCCTGGGTTTGTTGAATTGAGCCCTTTTCCTTGTTGGTAAACTAGGAATACCAGGTGGAACGTTGGTTCTCTCACAACCCCAGAGTTGTATGATTAGCAGGACTCCATTCTAGTTGACGTCCCTGCAAGAACGTGGATCGCCTCTTCTTGCAGCACAAAGAGCCTGTTTGTGCACCAGTGTGCTAAATGAATACAGGGCATTATTGCTGGCAGTTGTGTAAGGCACAGTGCAGGGTGTGGAGTTTCTCTGAGACAAACACAGGAATACCCAGAGATGATGTGAGCAGTATCTCCAAAGTCCAGGGTGAGTCACTGGTAGGTGCTGTTTAGAATATCCAGCCTGCCTGCCCTGCACACTCAGCTGCCTCTCAGGCAGGAAGGTGAGCTGGCTACTGCTCCCGATCTGCTCCTGATTTGTTGTGTGGCGTTTGGTAAGTCTCTTCACCACCTCCTGCTTCAGCCAGAGCATGTAAATATGTATTGTAGAGCTTTGTGGTAATGAATATCCTGTGAGGTGCTTGAAAGAAATACAAATTATTTTGGTATTCTTCCTACTTATCCTTGTGCTTGCCCAAATCCCTCCCTAATTTCTCTGTGGGTTTGTAGGTATTTAAACTGCCTAGACTCCTAATAAACCTCCAAACTCCTTTGTTGTTTGGTCTTTTTAAAAATGTAGATTCAGCATGAGGTATTTAAGAGATGGACAAATATCTGGGTTTGAGTGTGCCAGCTACTGGCTGGAAAAGAGCCAATTCTCCTCCCACTTGCCTGTGGGCTGGAAACTAATGCTGGGTCTAAGAGGCTCTGAGGTGGAATCTAACTTTGTACTTTTAACATCTGGTCTTTCTGCAAATGTGCATCTTCAAGATCCCCCCTTCCCTGGAAATGTGAGCATCCATAGAACTAATGGAGTGACACTGGAGGCTACTGTCAGCCATTGCGGGGCAGAAGGGTGTGGTGGGTGCCGAGCTGTGGGTAGGGAGGAGGCAGCCCTGGGGAACATGTAGTGAATCAGGGCACGTCTGGCCATCCCAGGGACACCCATAGTAGGAAGTGAGGCTCTTGCCTTGGTGAAAGTTCTGTTTCTTGTGAATTCTGCCCCCATAGCTGCTGATCTCATGGGAAATCTATATTCAACTTTTGCCCCTGTGCATGTCTATGCCATGGAAGATTGTGTATATTGTATAATATATACTTTTATTATACAATAAATATAATCTTTCATTTCTTAGTCATTGAAGTGTTTGAACACATTTAATTGAGGTCTTTTTTTTTTCCTTTCCCAAATTCTGTATCAAAGGTTTGTCTAGAATGTTACAAAGACGGGCATGTTGTTGATAACTATGCTGGGCCTTTAGAAACTGCATCCCATAGCCTCATAGCATGGTGAGTTTAGCAGTTGACAGTTAGATGTGTATGGTTTCAGTTGGGATGAAAGGGAAAAGTGCTTCCCAAACTCCTGGAGTGCTGCTTGTGAAATAACTTGCGCTGCCTTATGTGCCAGCTTGCCCACAAGATGCAGGCAGGGCTCATCAGGCCAGCCACTGGTGGACAGGCCATTCTGGGGAAACGCTTGTGGTGCTGGCTGTCCTGCTCTCCCTTCTCCCTGGCTCCTCTCCTCCAGCCAGCTTAGGCGGGTGAGTTGATTTTGCTGGTAGGGGATCCACTGTGGCCTGGGGGGAAAGGCAGGGCTTTCTCCTGACTGTCCATCACATTCCTGAGGCTGACCCAATAATAATGATCCAGGAAGATGGGACCTTTTGCAGGGGTAGCCCGAGGGCCTTTGAGTGCAGGTCACAGTTTAGATTTTAACATTATTACTCAAAGCATTTAGCTGGAGCCAGAGATAGAGCAGTAGGATTGAAAGATGTTAGTTATTCTATAGCTTAGAGACAGATATACGTGTACACATTTAGTTTGTTTTACAGTGTAATTTATTCCATAGTTTTTGTTTAAAAATGTCTTTAAACTGTTAAATGTTACACACAGAAGATATTTTGTTTTCAGGGACCATGAAACACCCTGGTGCCTAAACCCAGGGTAAGTTGTCGAACTTGACCCCATGACCTTCTTTCTCAATTGGTTGTACACCACAATCCCTCTCCACCTGAAGTGGTCATTTATCTTAAGATTCATGTTAATTGTTCCCTTGCTTTTTCTCCATTATGTGTTTATACCTAGGCAAGAATCTGTGTTTGAGCTTTATAAAAGTGGAATTCTTTCCAAAGGTGCTCTTCTTTAACTTGGTTCTTTTAAGATTTAGCCACTTAAAGTCTTGTAGCTCTAGTTCCTGTCATTCCTTGTTCAAATACATATTTGGGTTATTTGTGGGTTGTTTTGGCTGATGTGGCTTTCTTGTGTGAATAGTGCTGCTGTGAATATTTTTAATGCACTCTTCTAACCTGAGAATGGGATTTCTGAGTCTCCAGGGTACATATGTGTTAACTGCTAAACATTTTTAAGAATTAAATGTAAACATTTCAAATATATCTTCTTAAGTGAGTTTAGCATTGCTTCATTTTAAAATAAATCCTATGACCACAAATATTTTTTTAGTTAAACTACTTATTTCTACTAAGAGATTAACTTCAATCTTAAGAACATGGCTTTATTGCTCTTTGTAGTTATTGTTACAGAAACCATTCTTGAAAGACAAAATGAAACATTAATGCCTAGAAATCACAAATAAAGCAGTCTAGCCCTCAGGAGTCACATGAGCTAGAAGCAAACAGTCCCTTGATGAACTCTGTCACTCTTTATGGATATATACAGTCATGTATCAGTTAATGATAGGATTTGTTCTGGGGCATGTGCTCTGAGAAGTGCTTTGTTAGGTGATTTTGTCATATTTTGTGAGCATTGTAGACTGTGCAAACCTAGGTGGTACAGCATCCTTCACACCTAGGGCCTATGCTGTTGCTCTTAAGCTGCAGACCTATAGAAGGTATTGCTGTACTGAACTCTGGAGGCAGTTCTAACACAGGAATATTTGTGTATCTAAACCTATCTACACATGGAAAAGATATAGTAAAGGTAGTATAAAAGAGGCCAGGCATAGGCCTGTAATCCCAGTGGCTTGGGAGGCTGAAGCAGGAGGATCTTGAGTTCAAAGCCAGCCTCAGTAAAAGCGAGGCACTAAGCAACTCAGTGAGACCCTGTCTCTAAATAAAATACAAAATAGGGCTGGGGATGTGGCTCAGTGAAAAGTGCCCCTGAGTTCAATCCCTACTACCCCCTCCAAAAAAAGGATACCTAGAAAGATAAAAAGGGGGCTGGGGTTATGGCTCAGTGATAGAGCGCTTGCTTAGCATGTGTGAGGCACTGGGTTTAATTCTCAGCACCACATATAAATAAAGATCCAATGACAACTAAAAAATATTTAAAAAAATAAAAAAGATAAAAAGGGTCCACCTGTGTGGTGCACTTACCATGCATGGGTGCAAGGACTGGGAGTTGCTCAGGTGAGTCAGTGTGTGGTGAGGGGGCATGGAGGCCAAGAACATCACTGTACACTACTGGACTTTCAAACACTGTCCACTTAGGCAATG
Source organism: Geosciurus inauris (assembly GCA_004024805.1). NCBI lineage: Eukaryota > Metazoa > Chordata > Mammalia > Rodentia > Sciuridae > Geosciurus > Geosciurus inauris. Next base: position 38,211 of record PVHX01003338.1, read on the forward strand.
CTAAATTTATAAGAAATATTTTTCTTCAGTAATAATTTAATCTTAGCTTACTATAACTTTTTTATTTTGTAAACTTTAATTTCTAAACTTTTTCATTTTTGTACTAACTTAAAAGACAAATACAGAATAGCTGAACAAAATTATTTTCTTTATATCATTATTCTGTAAGATTTCTTCTATTTTAAAAAAGTTAATTTTCATCTTTTATTTTTTAAACTTTTAACACAAATTGACCTAGACCTATGCAAGACCAGGATCATCAGTATCACAGTCTTCCACCTACACACCTTGTCCCACTGGGAGTCTTCAAGGGCAGGGACACACATGGAGCTGTGCTCTCCTGTGATAACAGTGCCACTTTCTGGAGTCCCTCCTGAAGGGCCTGCCTGAGACTGTTTCATAGTTAATCATTTTTAAAATGATAAGTAAAAGCTAATTCAAATAATGATAACAAGTATAGTAAATGTAGCCCACTGTGGTGATGCACATCTGTAATCCCGGGGGGATTACATCTGTAATCATCAGGAGACTGAGGCAGAAGGATCACAAGTTCAAGGCCAGCCTGGGCAATTTAGCAAGACTTTTTCTCAAAAAAATAAAGGGCTGTGGATGTAGCTCAGTGGTAGAGCGCTTGCCTAGCATGTGGGAGGCCCTGCATTCAATTCCCAGTACTATACATACACACAACACACACACACACAAATATAGAAAATACATAAGCCAATTACATAATTCTTCATCATCAAGTGTTATATATTGCTCATAAGTATATGTGCAATACTCTAAATGACTAGCAGCTCACTAGGTTTGTTTATGCTAGCATCACCATAAAGATGTGAGTAATGTGTTGGGCTGTCATTAAGGCAGCTCTGATGCCACTGAGTGATGGGAATGATCTCATGGGACTCCTGCATACATGTAGTCCTTGGTCATGTTGACAGAAAATGTCATTTGCAGTGCATGTCTCCATGTGTCCCAGTCACGCACTACCTGGTATACTCCTGTGGATGTTCCTGGTGAAGAGTCTGTATAGAAATGTCTGTTCATGCAGTATAGATTCAACGCTGTGAGCGCTGGGAAACCTACATCTCAATAGAAAGTTTCAGTAGCATTGGTCCCTCGAGAAGATGATATTTTAGGAAGAGCTCTGTAAAAAAGGAGTGATATCAGTGTACAGTGTTTTTAATGTGTCTTTCACTTGAAAACGTGTATTTATGACTTGGGAATTTCAGTTTGGTTTTAAAAGTTTTTAGAACTACCTTTTAAATCATGGATTTACTTCCTTGGAAAACTGGATTTAAAAGCCCTCTTTTCAATAGAAAATTATCTTTCTAAAAGTAATCACACAAGCAAAATCATTGTTAGTGTGTAGTTACAAAAATTTCTGCTATCCAGAAGGCCAATTATTTTGCTATTAGTAAAATCTTAGGTCCTTAGAGGAGCCAAGCAAGTACCTTACGTGTACCAGTGGAATTTTTCCAGTATTTGTATATTAGTCTCACTTTGAAGATTCAGGCATTGGGGACTTTGTTTAAAAATATGAAAATAAGGTGAGTAAAAACACATTATACCAAAAATAATATGAAACAAAATGTGTGTACTGTTTCTGCATTTCTAATCCTATTCCCTGTAAGTAGTTACCACACAGAATTCTTAGGATATCCTTCTAGAAAATTCCATGCAAACAGAGTACAGTAAACCCTACCTCTCTCTCAAAGCACAGTTGAGTGTGCACTGTGCGTATGGCTCTGCATCTTTCTTTTCTCTTACCAGATTAGCTTGGCCAGCTTCCATGGTAGCCCATTCAGATCCATTCCCATTTTAGTGGCTGCATCATTTTCTAGCGTACTAGAGTTTTTAAAGTGGCTCACTATTGATGGATGCCTGTGCTGTTTCCAGAATTGGAAACAGATGGTGATTGTCGTGGCAGACTATCATGTTAGAAGCAGCAAAGAAGCATTGAAGAAAGAGGCAAAAGACATACATACTTTGATCTCAAATTCTGTTCTTTAAATGTCTTGGAGTTATTTGTTTTAAGATGTCTTAAGAACTATATGGACATTCAGAAGGGCTAGAGTTTTCTTCCTTGCCCTTTTTTCCTTGTGATGGTCATGATGGTAGAGAAGGAGATTGTGATATTTAACCCAAAATATGAGGAAAAGGAATATATTTACAACTGAGTGGCCAAAGACTCGAGAGTTTCCAGTTGCCTTTTCTCCTACCTCTGGTACAGACACACCATAGCAACTGGATTTTTTGTTATAACCTCATTAGCACACTGTTCTTATGATATACCACCTGTTTGGACTTGGAGGGTTTCCTGGGTGCAGTGCTTATCATTGCATGGACATACTTGCAAATATGCAAACACAGTGGTTACTGGTCCACATGCCATTTTTATGTGGCTGGCCCAGCCTATTCTTGCAGTAGAGGTTGGAACTGTTTGATTCTGTCCCCCAGTCACTCCTGTACCTGCAACATGGTCATGTGACTCAGTGCTGGCCAAAAGGACCTAAGGGGAAATCTGCTGAGGAGTTTCTGGAGAATGTTTTCCTTCCTAATAAAATAAAGAGAAGCATCTTCATCCATAGCCAGGATTGTCTACATATGATTCCTGGAACTTGTACCTCCACAGGGAACAAATAAAATGTTCCAAGGATAGTGAAGTGAAAACAAAGGAAAGCACTTAGTCTTTGATATTTTTAAGTCTCCAGATTAGCCCTGTTTGCTGATCTTAGTTTGTAAGATTGCAATAAGTGCTTTACTGTTGAATCTTCTTTTGTTCAGTTACTGGAATCAGCCTCATAAGGAATTTTGCCCATAGGAAATAACAGCAAAATAGCAAAATGATTTACTTACAAAGACAATTAAATGTCTACTGTGTTCAAGAGATAATATGAGGCTTTTAGGCAGCCAAAAAAATAAAAATTAATAAAATTAATCTGAAGTAGTAAATGATTTAGTTGCAGGAATTCTGAGTGAGACTGATTACTAGTTGAGATGATCAGAATATACTTTGTGTGGAAGAGGTTAAGTTGAGCCAGAAGCAGAGGATCCCTAAGAATTTAGTAAATAGAGGGTTGGGAATGGCATCCTAGGAAGCCTGAGGCTTTGGAAAAAACACAAGCTGTGGAATCAGACCTGGACTGTCGCCACACTACCTTATTTATGGCCTCGTCAAGTTTCTTAATTTATTTAATACACTAAGCATAATTTGAATAATTGAAGTGAAAAGTAAAGACAAAATATGTCAAACATCTGTCACGCTGATGGCATGTAGCAGGCACCCATTTGATGGTGGAAGGTGAGGAGTGGTAAGGACTGTGCCTGAGGGCAGCCAGTGAGCAGAGGCCAGGGGGCTGGTGCAGGTGATCTGGGCTGCTGTGCCGGATCAGGCTCACTTGGGTCAGGCCAGTGGGTCTAGGGAAGGAGCCAGAGTACAAAATTTGGACGGAGATGAGGTTGGGCCAAGATGTGGAGGACCTTGGCTTCCAACCTGAGGAATTTCATCCTCGTCCTGCAAACAGTCTGAGTGTCTGTTGAGAGAGGCAGTCAGGACACAGATGGATGAGAAGATGGTTACAGTGATCCAGATATATAATATTTTTAAAGATATGGCCAGACAGGGGTAGATGCTCAAGAGAAAGGAAGGGTCATCTGTTAAAATATTGAGAAATACAAAAGAGAACTCATGAATGTTGTAGGCAGGGGAGGGGGGAGGCTTTGTGATGAGTCCTGATGACTGGGTGGCTGTCATGTCATGTGAAATTCAGAACAGATTTGTGACACTTTGAGATGATCATTTCCTAGGTTGGGGCAAGAACAGTTCAGTTCATTGAAATTTTTTGATGAAAGATGCTGTGTAAGTAGAAAGTTAATGATTGTACCCAAGTGTGTTTGTCCTTTAATTCTTATCTAATTATGCTTGCCACTTTCCCTCCGTTTACATAGTTCAGTTCCTTTGAAGGATGTGCCCCTTAATAAAATAAACATGCCCTTGCATCTAATGACGTGTGATTGAACACTTGGAGTCAGTGCTGTAACACGAAGTGTATATTCACTGGTGGTTGGATGCATATTTATTCAGGATGAAATCAATCCAGCCAAGTGTTTCAAGTATAGGGACTGCAGCATTTACTGCAATGGCCTTAATAATAAAACATTCATACCAACTTCTAAAGTAATGAATGATATTAGACACATCAAAGTATAGAGAGCAAAGAAATTTTAGTTCATCAAGTTCAGGGTGTTATCTTGAGCGACACAAAGTTTCATAATGTTCTCAGTGAATCTCGAACAGATGGTCTTCTAACATTCTGAAATGCTGATTAGGTGGACTGAGTTAATGAATTGCGCCAAATTATAGATACTATTCTGTAGTTAGCAGCCATTGGAGTCAAGTTCATCAGCTTTCCCAAGGCAAAGAGAAAAAAAAAAAAAACCAACCTATTATTCATACTTTCTTAGGGAACTAAACATGAATAAAGTCTCTTAAGAAAGGCATTTTACCCTTTGGGCATAAAATTAACATGTTTTCAAGTGGTAATTCTGTACACAGGCAGTTCTGTAATAAGCTCAGAGCAGGTGTCCCTATCTGAAAGTTCTCATGGTCTCTGGGGGAGTTAGGGCTCTGTGCCAGGTACAGAACCATGATTTGGTCTATTGCAATTCCCAGTAAAGAGGAAAAAAGCATCTGGCATCGAAACTTTCCCAGACTGCCTTCTCTCTCCTCCCCACACATACCCTCCCCCCTTTTATTAATGTAATTTGAGGGTTTTTTTTCCCCCCTCCGACAGAATTTGAGTCACAATACCTAGTTAAATAGGTACACTGTGGTGTTTTCCTGCAGCTGGAACAGTCTGGAAGCTCTTCTGTAACAGTTAACTTACCATGAGAATATGATATGCAGCATACATTCAGGGATTTCTCTTTTCAGATGTGCACCCTTCAGGGGAGTTGTCCTTCCTTTTCTTTCATCCCAGGTGGCAACTTTGCTGTTTGTAATCTGTCCAGCCCCCTGACACAAATCACCAAGGATGTGATCATAATTGGAATTTTTTTCTTTTCTTTTTTTTGGTACTGGGGATTGAACTCAGGGGCACTCACTTGGCCACACCCCCAGCCCTATTTTGTATTTTTATTTAGAGACAGAGTCTCACTGAGTTGCTTAGCCCCTCACCATTGCTAAGGCTGCCTTTGAACTCACCATCCTCCTGTCTCAGCCTTCTGAGCTGCTGGAATTACAGGCATGTGCCACTGCGCCTGGCTAGTAATTGGAATTTGTTTAATATTTTAGATCCCCAGAAATGAGTGGGGGTGACATAAATTACCAATCTTGTATGTATGATGCAAAGTGCCTAATTTCTCTTATATGATTGGTAATATTCTTTTAGGTGAAAACTCAGTTATTCTTAGCTTCAGATGCTGCTGCTGCATGTGTTTTTCTTTAATAGTACATCAGGTTGCATACTCCCAGCATCCCAGATGGAGACTCACATAGTATTGGATGCAATGGAGTATGAGTGCATTGGAATATGTTGACCAAATCATGTGAATACATTAGTGAGTCATCCTTCTGTGACTGCACAGCACATGAACGAAATCTGAAATCCCTAAATACAGTATAGGTGAAGTTCTGCATTTTTACAGAATTAATAAGTATTTAAATGATTTCAGGCTGGGCATACATCTGTAGTCCCAGCTACTTAGGAAGCTGAGGCAGGAGGATCTCTTGTGCCTAGGCGTTAGAAGCCCAGCCCAGGCAAGAGACCTGACCCCTGGCTCCCAGGTCTCAAAACATAAGATTTTAAATGACCTGTATTTAAGATAGGATGTTAGGGGTTCTTTTGTTTTCTCCTCTTTTTTTATGTTTCTACTTCTCTATTTCTCATTGTTTTGTTTTCAGAATCAACATCAAGCATAGCATAGTTGACGGAACCTGCTGCAGGCTGTCTGTGTTCTTCACTCTCTCATTCCTCCTTTTAGACATACTTGCCCTGCACATCTTTTTTGCTTCATCCTTCAGTTGTGCCCTGACTTAGAACCATTCTCAGTTTTAGACACTCCAGGCGACTTCTATTTTCCCACACATTGTCTATTTTGTGCCTTTGCATTGTGCTCCTTGCTCAGCTCTCTTGGCTGGTGTTTGAGCCTCTTCCTCTAAGTCCAAGTCTAGTATCTCCTTTCTAGAAGCCTTCTCACTGACACCCTGCTTGCTTGTTTTCTTCCCTTCATTTCTGTGGTACCTACTCCATTTATTTGTGTGTGTGTATATATATATATATTAATAGTACTTTGGATTGAGCCCAGAGACAGTTTGCTACTAATATACAGCCCCAGCTTTTTTATTTTTTTTTAATAACTCTTGGGACAGAGCCTTGCTTGATTGCCCAGAACTTGTGATCCTCCTGCCTCAGCCTCCCAAGTAGCTGGGGCTATAGTGCACACTGCTGTGCCTGGCTCCATGTTCCTATATACAAGTAGTTCCCATGTCTCTCTGCTCAGTGAATTCTCCTAGGGCTGAATTTGTCATATCCCTATTTCTCATCCCAGTGCTTTTAGTACACTGTCTGGCTCACAAAAGATACCCAGAAGAACGTTTTTCAAGTAGAAATTCTGTATTTTGGTGGGCCTGTCTTGGAACCTATATCAATTCTGTCAGCTGTCATAAAAACAATTTGGTCTGAGTAAGTTAGTAAGTCCTAATTGTACTTTTAGTTAAATTCTAGAAACTTTGGCTTTCTAAGTAACTATTATGTAATGAAACAAGGTATTAGCAGTCTGCATCCACATGGTATTTAGGATTTTGCTGTATTTTTCAGAATTTAAAATTAAATATTTTTGTGTCTAAATCTGATGTATTGAATTACACTACAGATATCAGAATCTCACTAATATACAGATTTCCATTTTCTTTTAATTTGCTCTTTTGTGTTGTGGTACTAAAAACAAATATTTATGAGGTAGTCTCATGAACGTTTTGGAAACCAAAAATGTTAAAGAGCTGAGAAAATGCAGCAAAACTGACAGATTAATGAAATCCAAGTCCTTTTCCTGCTAGAATTGAACAATATGTTAATTTTTTTTTATTGAGCACCTGCAGTGTTATAGGTACTGCGAGGTAATAGTTTTGACATCTCTTACATTTTCATTATCTAAGTCTTTTGCATTTTATATTTTACTTTATTCAGGCATAGCTTGTGGTAAATTGCATACCTCTCACCTTTGTAGGCACTGGGTGATTACCACCTGTGTCCATGTTGTCAGTGCCCAGTGCTCCCTGATGCCACCTTCTGGTGAATCGTTCTCACTACCCTGCAAGGCTAACTACTGTTTTGACTGCTGAATTACCATGATCTTACATTTTTGTGTACATTCTTGTGTGTGGTTCCTTTTCTTTAGGTGTTATACACATAATGTACATCTGTGTTATGTTTGTTGTTCCTTTTACTTGCTGCTTATGATTTTTAACTACTATTTGCATAATTTTCATTTTGGTAAGATTCATTAGAAGCAAGGGTAAACAAATGTGTCAGTTGGCATGTACTAATAATTTAGTTTATTAATAAGATCATTGGCATTTTGTGTGAGGGCTTCCAGATTTACAGACCTAGCAGTAACATTATTAGTGAGTATGAGAACTGCAAGAGCTGTGTAGGTCATAGAGTTGGTTTAGCCACCTTGTTTTCCCAAATGAGGGACCTAGGGTTTGGAGAGTTAACTCAAATGCAGGTCCCCTAGTCAATCTGGGTCAAGTGTCTTCCTGAGGATACTGCTGTGTCACAACTCAAACTTGATCCTGTGGATGTCTCTGATCAACAAGAACAGTCTTGGGCATTTAGAAATGTAGAAAGTAGTGATCAGCAAGACCTAAACATTCAAGTTATCTGGACATCTCATTTACTCATCTGGAACACTTCCCTTGTAGTGTTAGTTCAATGAGATGTAACTGACTCTGTTCATAGAACTTAGTATTAAAACCAATCCTTGAGGAAGGAAGGGAAAAAGGTTTTCACAAGTACAGTGTTGGTTAGAGAATTTTTAGTTTCCAGGCATTGTCTTGAACTTCTGGTGTTCCAAGATGTGGTCCTGATGAAAACCACAAGGATTCTTCTTGAGATGATGAGTCTTGGGGTAAATTCTGATTCTGTGATCTTTGCAAGTAAAAAACTCATCCTTGATCTTATATGTTCCTACTAAGGTAGTAGTGGGTCATAGAAACCTTCATAGAAAGACTTTTGAAGGGAAGGTCAGTGGACTCAAAGCAATGGAAAATTAAATCCTTTATTGACCCACTGGCCAGGGAGTAACTAGAGAACATTCTTCAGAATCTTAAAAGTTCCTTAGATATAGTAGGAAAACATAGAAACAAGTGGCTTATCCTTTTCCTAATTATAAAACAGTATTTTTCAAACAGAATGGAAACTCATTCATTGGTCATGAAGTAAGTTTAATAAGTAACAGGTATCATTTTGTTTTCATATAGAAAAACAGAAGTAACAGTACAGCAGATGCTCATCTACCTTATCCATATTCAACAATACCAGTTTTCCTATTTGGTCTGTGTATGTGTGTGTGCGTGTGTGTGTAGTTTCTTTCAAAATTAGTTACATACAGATACCAGGGTACTTTGCTTCTGATATGTATCTGCAAATAAGGAATTTTTCCACATAATAAAATTTTCTAACAAATTAACTTCCTCATATACTGTTACCCAAAAAAATGTATTTTAAAAAATATATTGCATGTAGCAAAGTATTACTTTATAAAACCTTGTTTCAATGCCTGTATTTGTGCACATATATGTATGTATGTATACATTGATAAATATGTATTTCTTGCTGTGGGTCTCATCCAGAATTGGCAACATATTGAAATATATATATAAGATAAAGAAATTGGTTAATGAATGAGTATGTGGTACTCAGTGACACTGCCAGTTCTTTGCTGAGTGTAGTGTGGCACCTTAAAAAGTGATGTTTTCAGTAACAAGAGTGCTCAAACCAGGGCCGACTTATCAGTACAAATAAGAGCCAAAATGGGTGAGGAAAGAGAAGTCCTTGAGAAAGGCCTCATGAAAGAGGGCTTGGAGGAAAGGTAGGATTTGGATAGGAAGCCATGGAAATCCTGTGTCCAGAAAGGAATAATGTTAAAAATAGAGTTGTTGTTTTTTTTAAATGCAGAAATACCTCTGCTATACCACGATGCTAAGGTCCATCCCGTGGGTAGAGAAGAAAGGAAAAAGACATTGGGCAGTCTGTATGGGAAAACTATATAGGACTTAAGTACCCACTGGAGAAGGAACCCCATTCCTTTATTGAAGGAAGCACCATTGTATGTCTAGGGCAGTGTTATACTGTGCTGAAAGCAGTTTAGATTAGGATGATGACTTTCTGTGGACTGGACTGAAGGGATGAAACACTGAAAGCAATGAAACCTGGTTAAACTCTCTGCCCTTTGTGTAGGAGACAGAAAATGAGGGGTTGGATTGAGCTGGGTGGATCTGAGGACAGGGAGGAAAGGTCAGTCTGGAGAGAAACTACTGGACAGAAATAACAGAATTTAGTGATAGTTTTGAATAAAGGATAAAATAAGAGAAAAGGTCATCAATACATAAGGTCATAAAAGTAAGAGTAACTTAGTCAAAAAACCCCCACATTGTCTGTAAAAACAGGCTTCTATGCTATCACACTGATACTCTCAAGAAGTAGTCAGGATTTCTACAAGAAATAGCAAGGTATAATCATTAGATAAGGTTTTCTTTTTTTTTAATTGATATATATTATTTATTTATTTTAGATAAGTTTTTCTAATACAGTGTCCCCTTGTTCTGCTTTGTCTTGGCCATAAAAAGTATTAGCCATCTGTCTAGGGTCTTAATCCAGAGTCTTAGGTGTACTGAAAATATAACATCAGTGTAGACTAATGACATTTAAAAAGTTAGGGGTCATATACTGAGGTTTTTTTTTTTTTTTGGTACTGAATTTTTTTGAACTCGGGTACTCGACCACTGAGCCACATCCCCAGCCCTATTTTGTGTTTTATGTAGAGACAGGGTCTCACTGAGTTGCTTAGTGCCTCGCCCTTGCTGAGGCTGGCTTTGAACTCACGATTCTCCTGTCTCAGCCTCCCAAAGTGCAGGGATTACAGGCGTGCATCACTGCACCCGGCTGAGATTTTTAATTTTAGTCATTTGAGGTACTGAACCTTTTTAAAAGATTGAATCAAGAGCTGGGATTGTGGCTCAGTGGTACAATGCTTGCCTTGCATTCATGAGGCACTGGGTTTGATCCTCAGCACCACATAAAAATAAATAAAGACAGTGTGTCCATCTACAACTTAAAAAAATTAAAAAAAAAAAGATTGAATCAGTCAGATATTAGTACATTTCTGTAAAGCACTTGGGCTTTTGGGTATGTGGGCTTCTTTTAAAAATTATCTTTAATGGGGCTGGGGAGACAGCTCAGTGGTAGAGTGCTTGCCCAGCATGTACAAGGCCCTGGCTTCAATCCCCAGTACAACAAAAAAATAAAAATAAATAAGTAAATAAAAGTTATATTTGTTGTTTGGAGCTGAGAATGTAGCTCAGCTGGCAAGCACTTGCTTAGCCTGCACAAGGCCTTGGGTTCAATCCCCAGCACCACAAAATAATTTTTAAATTATTGGTCAGGTTCATTGAAACTTGATCCTAAAGGATCTCCTGGTGTGAGTTTGAGACCTGTTTGTCATTCTCCACCCCTGCTTTCTGCTACAAGATGCAATCACAGGCAAGTTCCTTGAATGTCAGGGCAGTGGAGATCAGCGCCTGCTGAAGGAGCTCAAGTCCTGGCAGCAACAGCATCCTTGTTCTCAACTCCAGGCTGTCCTCAAGTTCCACTTACCTGGGGTGTGTGAGGTTTAATAAGGGATAGCCATCACTAACAGCACTTACTCTGTACAAGGCCTGGTTCCAAGCACTGCACCAGTACCAGCTTATATAGTCCTCCTAGTCACCCTGTGAAGTAGTGAAAACTGTCCTCATTTTACAGATGAGGAAATTAAGGCACAGATGAAAAATAGCTTACCCAATGTGATACAATAACATGGAAGAACTGGAATTTGAACCCAGGCAGCGTAGCTCTGAACTGTGCCCCTTAACCACTAAATTATGCTCCTACCAAGGAGTTGACTCTGTATAGGGTCAAGAAAGGTGGGAACCTGAGAAATCTGATCTGCCTGATTACTGTAGTGGGTTGTAAGTAGGCCCTGGCAGGCTCTTCCGTCTGTTTTGGAAATAGTCAACCCAAATATAGACTTGGGTTCTAAGTCAGGTCATGATATGATGTTTTATCTTAAAAATCACAGTCCAAAGTTCCTTTTATTTCTTTTCTCCCAGACTACAAAACAGTGTGTTCCTGTAGCACTCCTGTCTGCCTAAAACATGAATCTCTGGTGCCTTTAATCTGCCGTGATTGTGGGAGAAGGAAGTCTCCTCTTATCTGCATCTTGATAGCAAAGCATTTAATGACTGTAGAACCTGCTGGGAATTTAGCCAGAGGAGGGAGTTTATGTACAATTTGGCACTGAGAATCATTATTAATGGTTAAAACAGAAGCAGTCTACATTTTTCATTATGGAAGATATCCTGAGATTTAAGCTTGTTCTTCTCTTATCAATGCTAGATTGAAAACATCTCCAGTAATTTTCTCATGACACCAAGACTGCCTAAAGCAGAACAATCTCATGACATGTGTATCTAGTCCATGGTTTGGCATATGCAGTAGACTCTGAATAAATGGGAGGATTCCTGGAGCCAGGTGGACCCAGGCTTGAATCCCAACTCTGCCACTTACCACCTTGATGATTGCAGATCAGCTGCTTGCTTTTCCCATCTGTAAAATGGGAGTAATAATTTCTTAATCTCAGGTTCTTGAAAGGGAAAATAAGATAATGTATGTGAAATATTTAGAAAGCTATTAGATGCTTATATATAAAGTCCTTAATAACTGGTGATTTCCTTTTATTTATTTTTATTATTTTTTGTGGTGCTGGGGATTGAACCCTGGGCCTTGCAAATGCTGGACAAGCAGTCTATCACTGAGCCATATCCCCAGCCCTCTTTTTAATAAATTTGAATTATCTTGCCCAGATTCTATTCTCTCTTGGGCCATTTCTCAAGGTCTGCCCTTTTCCAATAAAGTCATTTTCATCTTAGTTTGAAAGGTAAAAGGATACCCCCCCCACATATATATAGTAAAATATTATTTTATAAAACTTATGGTTCATTTACATGTATATGTGCACATATGTGTGTATATATACATATATATATAATGCAAATGTGTATTTCTCACTGTGGTTCTCATGTAGAATTTGGAGTACATTGCTTTATAGCATAGAAAACTTTTTTTTTGTCGGGGTTGCTGTGCTGGAGAGCAGACTCAGGCCTGACGCATGCAAGCACTCTACCAGAGGCACACCTCCAGCCCTAGGGCGCCTGTATTTTTCAGTTCATGTTCTATTGAACTGTGATTTCCTAATGTCACTGGAAGAGGTAATGAGTTCCCAGAGAGGGATCCCTCAACTCAGAATGTGTTGGGTTCTTGACAGACGTTGCAGAAATGAGTTTAAGGATGTATTGGACACAGATCTATTTAGGAAAACAAACATTCAGAGGAGATTGTGGCCAATCTCAAGAGATGCTTTGGGGGTTCTTAGGCTCTTCTTTTAAAGGAAATTTGGTGAAATATGATATGAGGGTATCATACCTTCCTTCACTCAGTCTGTTTTATAATTATATGTATTAGTGAGATGAGTAATAGTTTACAGGGTAATTTTCATTAGTGGTGAATCTTTATTTAGCAACTTTAACATTTATATAGTTCTCAGAAATTTGGGAGTGACAGGCCTGGGAGAGAGAACTGACTTGGGAGAAAGGTTTGCAGAACTTTAACACAAGGCCATTGGATTGAGTTATATTTTCCTTGCCCTTCCTCTTGTCTTTTTTTACCTATCTTTTGTTTCTTCTACCCCACCTCACTAAGGAACAAGAAACTTGATAATCTTTTTTTTTAATTATTATTATTTTAGCTGTAGATGGACATAATGTCTTTATTTTATTGCTTTGTATGTGGTGCTGAGGATCGAACCCAGGGCCTCAACGCATGCGAAGCAAGCGCTCCACCACTGAGCTACAATCCCAGCCCAAGAAACTTGATAATCTTTTTATTGACAGATAGTAATTTTACATCTTTAGGAATTATGGTGTGATGTCTTGGTACATTTATAAATTGTGTAATGATCAATTCAGAATACTTAGATTGTCAACCATCTGAATCATTAATCATTTCTTTGTGGTGATTATATTTAAAATCTTCTCTTGTAGGGCTGAGAGTATAGCTCAGTGGTAGAGAGCCTGCCTAACGTGCATCAGACCTGGATTTAATCCCCAGCACAGCCAAAAAACAAAAACAAAAAGTTTATGCTATAATGCAATGTATTCCATATTCTCTAGATGACCTAGCAAGTGATTATAAGGCCCAGGGTTCCATCCCCAGCACCGCCAAAAAAGATGAAGAAAAAAAACTACTTTGAATTACAGAATTGTTAGCTATAATTGCCCTTTATATAATAGAATACCAGAACTTATTCCTCCTGACTGTGACATTGTACCTATTAAACCATCTCTCCCCTCCCTGGCCTGATAATCACTGGTGTGCTCTCTAGACCTGTGAGCCCAGCTTTTTTAGAAGTCCACAAATGAGTGAGATCATGTAGGACTTGTCTCTCTGTGCCTGGCTTATTTCACTTAATATTAAGATCGCTAGGTGCATCCATGTTGCAACAACATTTCATAATCTTGCTGGTACATTAGATAAATGCAGAGTTGTTCCATTAGTTCATTACAAGACTTCTTCCTTATGCCATTGCAAATAGTGGATTGAATCAAAACGTGTTCGAAGTAGCAGACACCTGGACTCTTGGTACTGATCCTGATGAACCTGCCAGGAAAATGCCATTGAGGAAGGAAGGAACCACACCTGCATATTCTGTATGTTGTGTTAATGTTTATAAAACATTTGGTAATTGACCAAATGTTTTATAAACGATGGGACACCCCAGTGTCTGAATAGTTGACCTCTCACATGAATCAAAGCCACGAACAGTTAGTCACAGTCTGGTCTGCCTTGAAAGCAGTCCAGCACAACCTTAGCTGCAGATTCTTGATCTCGTTGCAAACAGCTGAGAGAGTGTAAACAAGAGGGACAATGAGCTGCCCCAGTGGGCTGTTTGTCAACCACTAATTCACTCAGCAAGCACTGAGGCCCTATTGAGGAAGCTGTGTGGGATGGATACAGGTAGCTTATTAGGTAATCCTTCAGAGGCACTTCTGAGCAACGGGGAGCAACTGTTATGCAAATACTTACCATACCTAACAGAATAAACACTCTAAAGGGGCACATACCAAATTTGGGGGAAAGCACAAAGGAAGCCATGAATTCCAGCTGGGCATGAGGATTGTGGAAGGGCTTCCTGGAAAAGACAGTGTTGGAATCTTTGAAAGGTACGTTGGGAAGGAGATCTGGGAGGCCGTGCTGGGCAGAGGAGCTGGTACAGAAATAGCAAAGTTCTTGAAGTATTCAGGGCAGCTGGCTCATCAGACAATAAAATGAAGGGTGATAACTAGACTTTGCTATAAATCTTGGCTCTTTGTCTTTTTAAGCTATAGCCACAATTATATGAGGCCTCCCACTTTCAGATCTGTAAAGCAGAGCTAATGACGCCTGCCTGTGGAGCTGTGGGGATCGCATGGGAGGGTGTGTGCAGCCCCAGCCTCACTCTGGTGGTGGTACATAGACAGGCTCCAAGTATGACGATGGCTAGGTCTGTTGTGTGTGTCTTGTGTCAGTCAGCTTTTCATCACTGTGACCAAAATACCCAGAGGAGGTGAAGTTTAACTTTGGACTCTGTTTCAGAGGTCTCGGTTTACTGTTGGTGGACTCCATTGCTGTGGGCCCAGGATGTGGCAGAATACATACCCTGGTGGAAGGGCATGGAAAAAGGGAAGCGGTCAGCTCATGACAGCCAGGAAGAAGGGAGCAGACAAGAAGCCAAAGACAAGAGTCCAAGGGCACGTCCCCAGTGGCCCACCTCCTCCAGCCACACCCTACTCACCTATAGTTACCACCCAGCACAGTAGTCCTTCCAAATTATTAATCCATCGACTGGATTGATCCACTGATTAGGTTACAGTTCTCACAATCTAGCAACATTCCTACATTGTCTAATGTGAGCTTTGGGGGGACATCTCACATCCAAACATAACAGTGTCTGAGAGGATACGAAGCACCCCACATAGAGCTCCTTCAAATCGGAGGTGCTGGGTGTCCATCATTCAGAATCTCAGTTAAGCACGTATGCCTCCCAAGAGCGCCCACCCCGTTCTGTGTTTTGGGGTGAGGGAGAAAAAGCAAGAGACAGTCCTCAGCAGTAGCAGACCCACCCAACGGTTGGCCTTTTTTTTCTGCCTACTGGCGAAGGGCCTTGGAGACTCATTTTCCTCACCCTTTCAAGCTGCCTCCACACCCTTAAATACACGAGGGTGGTTCTCTGGGAGCAGAGTGTGGTGGTCCACCTTGCTTCCTCACTGGTCTCTCCATCTTGTTGTCCGGAAGCCTGTGGGAACAAACAGGCAAGGTACAGCCCTCCTGCAAGGACTTCACATAGGGCCCAGGGCTCTCGTTCTCCCTTTCCTTCTGAGTTAGGAACCCAAAGCCTCAATGGACATGTGTTCTGTGTTTAGTCCTAAAAGTGGGCTTCCTGCTTCCTCTTCAGAACTTACCCCACCCCGTCCTCACAGGAGGGAGCCGGCGCCCTTCAGGAAGCCCTGGGCCCAGTGCTGGCAGGATGCTCCCCTCTCCCACACTGCCCGTGTTCCAGGTGCCCAGGTCCCCAAAGCTGTTCCTAGACACAGGCCCACAGGGTCATTCCTCCACGGTTTCCTCCCCAGGGACATCACCGTTCTTCACCTGCTGTTGGTGCTCAGCGTAAGGTCAGTTGGTCTTCGTTACCACGGCCTTTCCTGCTGAGCTTCAAGGGGTGATCTTTTAAAATTTGGCCCTTCCTCGCTTTCATTTAATCCTATGTTTATGTAGTGGGTAGCAAGTCTTCACCAAGTCAGACTAATTTTGTAAGGGATTAGTTTGTATTAATTTAAAGTGTAACTTATAAGCTATTTTGAAGAAATATGTATTTTCCAGTGCATGTAACTCAAAGTAGATTATCAGTGTTGCCTGGTAGAGGCTTGATAAGAAGATAATTATTTCTAATTACAGTATCAAGTGTGTGTGAGTGGATGCTTGAGGAATTTGTTTTTGAGACCCTTAAACACTGCTTTGTCTTTATACCATGGATCCACACACCGCCGTCTCTAGAGAAAGGGCGGGGCCCGCCCGTCCATGGTACATCCTCTAACCCTGGTTCCAAGTGTTCCTTAATTTCAGGGTAACCAGATATTACTCTGCCTTTGGATGCACCAGAGTTTCCTTTGTGAATGATGCAGAGAGGGGAAGGGAAAGATGCTGGACAAAATGAAGCTTCCTGGTAAAACCATTGGCTCCGTTCCCACACTACGTGCAGTGCACTTACCTCAAGTCCAGTGTGTACTCTGTCAGACTTGAACTGTAAGGAGAGTGGTTCCTTGTCCAAACAAATCAGAACAAACATTTGACTAAGACACTAATAAGATGTCCTTTGGGATGCCAGGTGAAAATCCCTAAAAGTGTTCCCTTCTAGCACACAGTGGGGGAAAAGCCTGGTTTTCTTCTTCCAGAGAATGTAGCAATTGGGGAGTCTGAGACTTCCGCGTCTCCTTGCCCTTGCACCTTGCCCTCCCTCCAGGTATGTGCAGGGCTTATTTGATAGGTCCTTAGACATGGCTTGCTTCTTCCTTGGGTTCTTTCTCTTGTTTTTACCTTTTGCTTCTGTCTCATTCTCAGAGCAATTATGAATGTCTGGGCATTGTTCCAATAAAAGCAATAAGCTTTTTATCCTCATAGGCATTTGGCCTAAATCACTATTTTAGACTATGGATCAAGAAGCATAGGCTATCCGGACTCCATCAAGCGTGAGATGGGGACAGCTTCTGGAAGCAACCACAGGCTGTGCAGGGGACCTTGCAGAGATGATGACTCCTGGTCCAGCCTGAGGGGCTTTCCCACATGAGTGCTTGACTTAGGCCCAGCATGTCTGTACAAGCCTGGGCAGCCATGCTGGGAACACTGCAGAATGGGCTTTTCGTGGTCAGTCTTGTGTGTTAGAAATACCAGTCGAGCTCCAACTGAACCATGTACTATCTATGGACTTCAAGAAACGTACGTTCTTTCTAAGCCTCTGTGTTGTCATAAGAACACAGGTGTAAGAAAAGTATGAATATATATACAATCTTGGCCATAGTGCCTGATTCATCATAAAAGCACTCAGTTGTTCGGGAGGCTCTGGAGACAGACGGCCTGCATTTCCATCCTGCCGTGCCATTGACTAGCTATGTGCCCCTGCCATTTACTTAACTTCTCTGTTCCTAATTTCCTTGTTTATAAATAGTAATATTAGTAGAACCTGCCTCAGAGAGTGCTTAACCATACAGTAAGATACTGCACTTATCACTACCAAGCCCTTTCACTCCTGGGCATGGAGTGGGGCTATACTGTTCTGCACCCTGGGAGTTAGTGAGGGAGCATAGTGTAGAGGAAGTCACAGGTGCGTCTCTTTGGGCAGAGTCTTAGGATCCTGTGGCTGATTCACCACCAGCATTCCAGCACCAGAACTTCTAGCACAGCCTGGGTCCTGCAGCCCAACACACACTTGTTGGCACAAGAAATAAACCTTTAAAAAAAAAAAAAAAAAGCCACTGGCAGTTGTAGAAAGCCTTAAAAGCCTTTACATACTAGCTGTGGAGCTCCTTGTGGGCTGTGTGTAAATCTGCACTCACTGGTGCTCTGGAACACTGAGGCCATGGAACTGGCAGCCATTTGAAGGACCTGACCCTTCCTTTTGTGTCTAAGCTCAGCCTTCTTTCTGTAGGCAGGGGATTATCACATGGCCACGGGACCAAGCAGGCAGTTGTCATCTTCCATCATTCTGATCTTTCTCTGCCTGTTGCATGTTCTTGCTGCCTGTGCCCCCCAGAGCCTCAGAGGACCCCTGCCTCAGTCCTTGTCCTTCAGGAGTGTCATGTCTATTTTTTTTAATTTCTTATTTACTTATACCTTTATGTTATTTGTTTTTATGTAGTGTTGAGGATCCAACCCAGTGCCTCACTCGTGCTAGGCAAGTGCTCCACCAGTGAGCCCCAGCCCCAGCCCTGTCTTGTCAATTTCTGTTGCTGGGTAACTTATAAAGGGGTTTATTGATTCTGGGGGCTGGACTGTCCAAATAGCATGGCATCAGCATCCTGGTGAGGCCCCTGCCTGCACCACAACATTAACAGAAAAGCTGAAAGGAAACCTGCCATGTGTGGAAGGATCCGAAGGCATGATGTGGCCTCCCTGAGAACAAGCTGCTCTTGGGGAAGCCAGTGCACTGCTATGAGAACAGCATTCATGCATGTACTGTGGCAGAGCCCCGTTGATCTCACCACTTGCACTAGGCCCCCCACCTCTTAGGGTTCCACAACCTCACACTGCCACAGTGGGGACCAGGCTTCCAGACATGAACTTTTGAGGAGATTAACCACATCCAAACCATAGCAGGGGTCCACAGGAACCCCATTTGTCCTTCCAGTTCTGTGGACTCGGGCTATGGGTGGTGTCTGCATTGGTCATGCTTCCCTCGTTGCAGTTGTCCTCCTGAGGCTATGGGGGTGAGTGTGGAGTGTGAAGGGAGACACCCCCTTCGGAAGCCTGAACAGTGTGCTCTGGGCAGCTCTGGCAGCACCTAAGTTAGTTGTGCTGTCTCCTGGGGTGGGAGGGAAGCTGACTTGGGTGGCATAGGAGCTGGGATTGTGGCTGGATGACGTCTCTTGACGTCTGTCCAGGACGTAGGCTTCCTCAGCCTTTGTTCTGGAACATTGAGTGACAGAAGTGTCTCTGCTGCCGGAAGGAAATCACAAATAGCAATGGTGTTTCCCCAGGCTGCTGGTGGTCTGCCTTTTTTCCAAGGTAATAACAGCCAGGAACTCTGGGAGGGCTGAAAGAGGCTAACTGTCATTTTTAAAAGCATCTTTTCTATCAAAACAGTAATACATTTTATGTTTAAAAATTGGAAAACCAAAAGGCATATGTAAAAAAATAAAATAATGACCCCTTGTAACCCACAGTGCAAAAATAACCATTGTTAATACTTCAGAGCATGTTTTCCTTTAAGATTTCACATACAGGTGCATTTTTAAATGAAATCTGGATAAAAATAGCAAAATCATTGTCAAAAAATGTTAAAATCATTCTACACGCTAGGAGGTCTTTAAGCACTTTACATGCATTATCTCATTTATTCCTCACAATTTCTCTTTGAGAAATCATTATGTGCAACTTCAGAAGAAGAAACTCACCGGTAAGGAGAGGTTAAGTCATTTTTCAAAGGTCACACAGCCCATAGAGGTAGTGCCAAAATGAAAACCAGAGCAGTCTGTCTTGACTATGTTGCAGATGATCTTCACTATATTACAGTCTGTCACACAGTAAAATAGCTTGAATAAACATTTCCTAGAATTATGCAAGTATTAATGCTGACTTACTTGGTTCTGTCTCCTTATTCTGTGGATTAGGAAATGGAAGCCCATTGACATGACTTAATTCACCCAAGAACACATAGCTAGTAAATGTCAGTGCCAAAACTAGCCCACGCCTCCTGATCCACATAGTCCACAAGCACGTTGACTCCAGGTGACCTGGGAAACTTTGTCCTCCTCCCTACGTCCTGACCCGGAAGCCCGACCACACTGTCAGGTGCTCATTGTGGAGCCAGTGCCAAGCCCAGGTTAGGCAAAGCGTGTAGGACTTGCGGCTTTTTCCTAGCACATACACTAATTTCAGTTTGTGCTCAAGGAGCTTATGAGCATTGAACAGTAATGTTTATAGCTGGCTCTCAATTATCCATGCGGGGCTCAGGCTATAAAAGGCTGAAAGGTACAGTTTCTAAGTAGTTCTAACTTTATACCCACATCAAACATTTTTAACCAAGACCTGCTGACAAGCAGTAAGATTGATGATTTGGGCTTTAAAGGCTATTGTTTCCCCCAGTCTGTCTCTTGAGGACATGCCAAGCATTGTTAGGACTTTGAAGTAAGGCAAAAGTTAGCTAGACCTCTGTATAAGCCCTGGTGTGCACAGGAGATGGCCAGACCACAGTCTGTAAGAGAACCAGGCTGATTGCATTGAGACCACCCAGTTGGCTGACCAGCCCAGCAGGGGAATTAAAGGAGGAAGAGCAAGTGGTGACTTGCTGCTGAGTTTGGTAAGGTAACATGTTTAAACCTTTGTCTCTTCAAACGGGGGGGACAATTTCTTAATAGAGAATGTCAGAGTGCCAGGCACGGTGGTACACACCTGTAAATTGCAGCGACTGGAGAGGCTGAGAAAGGATCACAAGGTCAAGGCCAGTCAGCAAATTGGTGAGATTGTCTCAAAGTAAAAAATGTTTTAAAAAAGGCTGAGGATATAACTCAAGTGGTAGAGCACCCCCGAGTTCAATCCCTATTACCAAAAGAGAATGTCAAACAGGTTTTTGTTTTGTTTTTTGTTTTAGTTTTTTATTTTTTACAACTTAATCTGATCTTATCCGTAAGCTTCAGAAGGGCAAGAATGAGTTCTTATGGAACTTAGAATGTTGAGTGTAAAGCAATAAGAGTGTATGTGTGTAACAGGCAAAACTAATGTATGCTTCTTATAAGGCCAGGGTCATGGTTACCCTGGTGCAGGGGGTGATATAGTTAGTTGTGATTGAAGGTGGCATGGGGCGTTTGCTCTGTTTCTTTAATTAGGTGCCAGTTACACAGTATGTTAAATTGTAAAAATTCATTGCATTATTTACATGTGCTCTTTTCTGAGTGTAATTGTACTTCCATTAAAGTTTAAAGGTCCTTATTCATGTTTGTGTGTCTTGTTGCACATTAACATTCAGAAAAATCTCTAGTTGATTCAGTTTGAAATGGTGCAGAATACATTATCTGGGTGTTGGGGGAAAATCTCCACCTGGAATTGTCAGGGCTATATGCTCAGAACTTATGTTTTATTCTGTAAACGTGTATCTCAAATGACGTCAGTGTTATGGTTTGGACATGAGGCATCCCCCAGAAGCTCATGTGTGAGACTGGGGAAGAAGGTTTAGAGGAGAAGCCTTAACCCAATCAGTGAATTAATTCCCTGATGGGATTAACTGAGTGGTAACTGTAGGCAGGTGGGATATGGCTGGAGGAGTTGGTCATTGGGGGCGTGATTTGGGGATATATTTTGTATGTGGCAAGTGGAGTCAGTCTCCCTACTTTCTGATCATCACGTGAGCTGCTGCTCTGTGCCACATTCTTCCACTGTGATGTTCAGCCTCACTCAATCCCTTAGGAATGGAACCAGCTGTCTATGAACGAGACCTCTGAAACTCTGGGAGCCCCTAAATAAACTTTTTTCCTACTCCACAATTATTCTGGTCAGGTCTTTTAGTACAGCAGCAAAAAAGCCGACTATAACAAGGGTAGACTCCTTGGAGTAAAGAATGATGTCACTATGGCTCCTCAAACATTTATTGACACCCTCCTATGGACTAGGGAAGTGCAGGCTACAGGCTAGGGTACCTCTCCTGGGTCACTCCCCTGTAGTCTAGTGGGGGTTAAAGTACAGATGAGGGATAAGAGGAAGGTGAGAGGTGCTTCAGGATGAGGACAAAACTGCAAGAGGAGCTCAGAAAGGAGAGCAGGTTCTCTGGGGGCTAGAAAAAGCTCCTAAGAAGAAGGGGCATTGGAAATGGGATTAAAAGAATGTGTTAGGGGGGCTGGGGTTGTGGCTCAGTGGTAGAGCACTTGCCTCGCAAGTGTGAGGCACCGGGTTCGATTCTCAGCACCACATAAAAACAAAAGAAAATAAAGGTATTAAAAATATTTTTTTAAAAAAAAGAATGTTAGGGGGTGCTGGGGCTGTAGCTCATGGTAGAGTACTTGCCTAGCGTGCATGAGGCACTGGGTTCAATCCTCAGCACCACATGTAAATAATAAATGAATAAAATAAAGATCCATCAACAACTAAAAAACATTTACAAAAAAAAAAAAAATGTGTAGAGGATTGACAAGAAGCAGTAGATGGCTGGGCGTGGTGACGCATGCCTGTAATCCCAGTGGCTCAGGAGGCTGAAGCAGGAAGATCAAGAGTTCTAAGTCAGCCTCAGCAATTTAGTGAGGCCCTGTCTCAAAATAAAAAGGGATGGGGATGTGGCTCAGTGATTAAGCACCGCTGGGTTCAATCCCTGGTACCAAAAAAAAAAAAAAAAAAAAAAAAGTGATAGTAGAAGATGAGTAGCAGGCAAGGCAAATGTATGTACAAGGAAGCCCCTCCTGTTCTGGGAACTTTGGGTTGTTCAGTTCACTGAAGTTGAATGGCGTCCTTCAGAAACAAGTGAGGCCTGAAAGGTGATAGGGCCGTATTATTTCATTTGGGAAGCATTAGGGAGCCAAGATGTCTAAGAAGCAGCATGATCAGATCTGATACCTCTAGTAAAGTCAGACGTCTAGATTCACTGACAGTACTATTACCGTTAATTACCACGTCTGCTCTAAATGAACATTTTCTGTATTTCCTGTGTTCTTTGTTGATATTATTTGGACCCATTTCTGTTTGGATCCACTAATGAGCCATAGATATATAGCTTCCTGTGGACCTCGTCTAGGACTTGAAGATCACTGGGCACCCTTTTGGTCCCCTACTCATCCTATGTCTTGACTACCTGAAGTCACAATTGCTCTGTACTTTTTTCATATGTCTTGTTTTTTAGGACTATGGTGATTTGGCTTTTATTTCCTTCCACCTTTCCTACATGATGTTCTTTTGACAGATAAACCAACCAGTGCCATTTATGCAAATTGAACATGGGAAGAGGAGCCAAGAAACAACATTAACAAACTTTTTTAAGTTATGGAGAAAGCCTGGCCCTCTGGCTAGGAAATGTCCTGCTGTGCTGTTAGGCATCCTTCTGAGGGTCAAAGCATTGGGCAGGATTTATCCTGTAGTGTGTGTGATGTTAACGATCTCAGGCTGGGGTTGTGGCGCAGCAGTAGAGTGCTCGCCTAGTGCAGGTGAGGCGCTAGGTTCGATCCTCAGCACCACATACAAATTAATAAATAAAAATAAAGTTTAAAAAAATAGATAAAATGAAGGTATTGTGTCCATGTTCAACTAAAAAAAATTTTTTTAAAAAAAATCTGTATCCAGGTCTGGGTCATGGTAAGCACTCTGAGGTCCATTGAGTTAATTCCTTGCTAAGTTTTTGCTGATCAGCCTGTTAGTCCCTTAAAAAAAAAGGTAACTTGTGCTGAATATTAGTTTGTCTCCCATTGGGATTCTCTTGAGACCCTATATCATGGCATTATTCCAACAAAAGGATTGTTAACTTGACAACTAAGACGCTTAGTTTAGATCTTATGAACCATTGTTTGGAGATGGTGCTTAAACTCTGCGGAGACCAGTGTTCATCTTCTGAGGACAGTGATGGTAACTAGAGTTAGGTGATTCGGATTCAAATCCTGACTCTGGAACCCTTGGTATCTACACATTTATGGATTTTTCATGTTCTTGGCCTGGCACATGTCACCTAGGTGCTTTGGGAAACCAGAACAGACTGGTTCCAGCAAGATGACACCTGTGACACCCGTGGCACCTGGCAGTCTTTCCCTTGTAGACGCTCCTGCTTTCCCTGAAGGTGCTCAGGCTCCTTTGTGGTTCTTTTCCTCCATAGCCTGGGAGTGAGAAAGCAGTTTCACATGGTCTTTGTAATGGTGTTGTTTCTCTTTAAAAAAAAAAATCACTGTGATTATGGTTTGGAGTTACTTGTTTCTGTTGCTGGATTTGTTGTGTTATTCAGTTATTAAAGTTTATCTTGCACCATGTTTCCCCATCACCTGTGTTTATTAAAATTTTTTTTTCTCGTGCTGATGGATGTATCTGCTGGATCTTTCTTTCTTCTTCATTCCTTCTCCTGGCCAACAAGTAATTTCCAATTAGATTCATTTCCCATAACGGTGACAGGGCACGACAGGCCTCTCAGTCACCTGGGTACTTTGGGAAACCAGGACAGACTGGTGACCTTATTCCATTCTGCATTTTCTTTGCTGGTAGCTGACAGTTTCCATCTCATCTGACAGCAGATAGAATGCCCTGCAGACACGATGCTCATGTCTAGTTAGTGTACGTGGGTGTCAGAAGGAGTGGGTCTGTCCTGTCTTCAACTTGGACGGTAAGGAGTGTTGATCCCGTGAAACCTGCACTTTGAAAATCTGGAACTTACAGTGTGTGTGTCACGTGTACACAGATCCTGTCACTGTACCTGCCTCCTCGACACCAAGGGTTGAAGTGCTTTCCTCCGTCTCTTTCAGGTAGAGCGTCATGACATGAATACCTTAAGCCTGCCCCTGAACATACGCCGTGGGGGGTCGGACACCAACCTCAACTTTGACGTCCCAGATGGCATCCTGGATTTCCACAAGGTCAAACTCAGTGCAGACAACCTGAAACAAAAAATTCTGAAGGTAACAGAACAGATAAAAATTGAGCAGACGTCCCGCGATGGGAATGTTGCAGAATATTTGAAACTAGTCAGCAGCGCCGACAAGCAGCAGGCTGGGCGCATCAAGCAAGTCTTTGAGAAGAAGAACCAGAAGTCAGCTCACTCCATTGCACAGCTACAGAAGAAGTTAGAGCAGTATCACAGAAAGCTCAAAGAGATCGAACAGAATGGAGCCTCCAGAAGCGCCAAGGACATTTCCAAAGACAACCTGAAGGACATTCCGCAGTCTCTGAAGGATGCCCATGTGAAGTCTCGAACTGCCCCCCATGGCATGGAGAGCAGTAAGTCGGGCATGCCAGGGGTGTCCCTCACTCCACCCGTGTTTGTTTTCAATAAGTCCAGAGAGTTTGCCAACTTGATCCGGAATAAGTTTGGCAGTGCCGACAATATCGCACACTTAAAAAATTCCTTAGAGGAGTTCAGGCCTGAGGCAAGTGCCAGGGCCTATGGGGGCAGCGCCACCATTGTGAACAAGCCCAAGTATGGCAGCGATGACGAGTGTTCGAGCGGCACATCAGGTTCGGCTGACAGCAACGGGAACCAGTCCTTCGGGGCCAGCGGGGCTGGCACGCTGGACAGCCAGGGGAAGTTCGCCATGATCCTGCAGGAGCTGAGGGAGATCAGGGACACCCAGGCCCAGCTGGCAGAGGACATCGAGGCACTGAAGGTGCAGTTCAAGAGGGAGTATGGCTTCATTTCTCAGACCCTGCAAGAGGAAAGGTACAGGTATGTCAAAGCATTCTACTGGGATTCTTGGGAAGCACGAGTCACTGACTGCAAGGTTTGTCTACTTGAAAGTGATATTTTGATGACTGTTTTTTCAATGTGGATATCAAAAGGCATTTAGGGATCAATAGTTCTTTCCATCTTTCATAATTCCAATTTTCATGATTTGTAACAACTGTAGAAAGGTATGATGTGCGTGTGTCTCTTAAAATATCACTATACAGTCTGACTCATGTGCATATTAAGATACTGATTCAGTAGACTTCTGTTATAATTTTATTAATGCTAATTCAGAGATCTATATTTGATTTCCCTCCATTATAAGTCACATAAAAAAGGTATATTTTATTTGGTATTTTGGTCTTGAAATCTTTATGTATTTTTTATGTGCTGTATTTTATTCATCAAATTCTTTTCACCATAAATAGTTTTCAAAAGTAATCTTAAGCTGGGCACAGTGGCATACTCCTGTAATCCCACCAACTCAGGAGGCTGAGGCAGGAGGATCGCAAGTTTGAGGCCAACCTCAACAACTTAGACCCTTAGCAACTTAGCAAGACCCTGTCTCAAAATAAAAATAAAACGGGCTAGGGATGTGACTTAGTAATTAAGTGCCCCAGGGTTCAATCCCTGATAGAAAAAAAAAAAAAGTTTGTGAGCCCTATGATATAACCACTCTGTATATTACTTAAGAGGCCTTTAAAAAGGATTATTTACAACAATCACAACATTTGGTATCTGTGGAGCCATACCAGGAAAATCATTAAATCTGAATTAAACTTTTTTTTGTCTCCTTTTAAAAATAATGATCCTCTCAGGTTACCCACATAAATGTCTGGAACTGGTATTGATCAAAGTCATTTCAAGCTAAGTCATCTTCCCCAAATAGTGCATCCTGTTTAAAGCAACATAAGGTTTCAAACTATAGACAAGTCCTGTTTGAGGGGGGCCAGGCACGGGAACAAGAATCTTGGTATTCCTCTTACTTTTGACTTGGACTTTTGAAAATGCCACCTGATAAGTCATCTGTATTTTATAATATACATAACTTTTTATTGACACTTAAGTTCCAAGAGCCACAACACATATCCAAATGAGTACATACTCTGGGCAGTGGTGAAATTAGCTGCAGAGTAGAAGCTGATAGTAACAGCATGTCTCTTTTCTTGTGGGCTCTGGCCATGAATCCCCAGGTACTGTGGAGCCAGAAGATAGAGAAGCCACCACAGATGTGGCGGGCCTTGCCCTGAGCAGGGTCCTGCACAGCCCTGGTGAATGTGTAAGGTTTGTTCTTTGTCTCACCACCAGTTCAGGTGCTAGTGTGGCATGGCTGGAGAAGCCAGATTTGGGGTTGTGTGAAACCTCGAAGGTGAGGACCACGTTAAGACCCCAGAGACCAGTTCTTTCCAGAGCTGGAATTCAGGCCTATCCCAGAGCCTGTTCCCCATGGCTAGACTTAACAATTTTTGGAAAAATCGTCTGCCGAGGGATGGAGACAAGCCAAGGGGCAGGCCCTGGCAGCAGTAAGATTGAAAGGACTTCATTTTAGAATGTGCTGTTAGAAGACCTATGACATACCATGCTCAGAACGGGCTTCTGTCTCTGTCAAGGTACGAGCGCCTGGAAGACCAGCTGCATGACCTGACGGACCTGCACCAGCACGAGACGGCCAACCTGAAACAGGAGCTGGCCAGCGCCGAGGAGAAGGTGGCCTACCAGGCCTATGAGCGCTCACGGGACATCCAGGTGCCTTCCCTCCCCTGGTTAGACGTGCACACCCTGAGTTCTGACAGGCTAAGTGTTGAGGACTTAATCCCCCTAAACCTTAAGGGATTCCTGGCATGGAGGACAAAATCTTTGCACAAACCTTTCTTCTCCACCTGCCAACCCCATTAGCTCCTGTTGCAGACATTGCTAAGTCTGTATTCTGTACACTTTCCACCTAACTCAGTTGACAAGTGTTTATTATCTACCTCAAGCCCTATATACTCCCATAATAGTAAAAAAAAAAAAAAAAAAAATTACAATATGAAGCCAGGCATGGTGGAGCACATCTGTAGTGCCAGAAACTCAGGAG